>VCCN01006731.1:1486812-1501812 GCA_006491835.1 Architeuthis dux | reverse complement strand
AGAGATCCTTCTCCCATGCAACAAGGCATATTGAGTAATGTTTGCCTCTATTTTGAACGATATGAAATTTGTTCATTGGAGATCTATTTTGTAGCAACTGCCCTACTATTTACCCATAGGAGGGGTGAGGAAGTGGATTCATGCCTTTCCCAAGGGCATTAGTGTGAAGTGAATGTAAGCAACCTCAGCAGAAAAATTGAACTCGGTCCACCGATTCTGTTTTCCGTGCCAGTAACCTTTACGCCACTCTGCACCTCCGGAACAGGTTCAATAAATTTCAACTTTGGCTGAGACAGACCAAAATAGGTCACTGCCAAAAACCCTGTGGGGTGCATTCATTCAAATCAGAACCACAAACAGGTTTCACAGTCTGACCAACTTTTAGGGCAAAAAAAACCAAACTAGTCCTTCACACGAAACATTAGACTATTTTGTGGTTTAAAATAAATATGTATGTAGAAACTGTCAGCATAGGTTTCTTCAGTTTTTAAGTTGGTCTGATTGGCTGGCTTTTTTCTAGACATAATAAGGAGTAAATGTTTAAATTTTCAGCTCCATTGATGTGGCCTGTAAGCGTGATACATACATAGCCAGCCAACTAGACCAACTTAAAAACTGAAGAAACCTATGTTGACAGTTTTGGTTGACTGTTTCTAATATACAGGTTATATTCTGAGAGTCAATTAGATGGCCAAGAAAAGCAAGGGGTTCCTCACCAAATGTGCTCAGCATATTCAAATGGTTTGCACGATTGCTTGAAAAAACAAAAGATGAAGCCCTCAATATTGGCCTTTTGCAGTGCCAATGATAGTTTTGGTTGATGGTTTCTAATAAATTGCTTAAAATGTCCTTTTGTAGCAAATTATAGCTCGAGACTGAGTTTGCAGACATCAACTAATGTATCACATGTAACTGTTATTATACACTGATTTACTCGGACTAGTTATAGTCACGTTTCGGCTGTTGTATCCTCCGTCCTTCTTCAGGTGTCTTTAATTGGTAACCTTCTGGGAATTTCATACATTTATTTAAGTCATTTTATTATTATGTGAATTGTTTTCAAGTCTCAAGGATTTTAGAAGTACAAAATTGACAACTTTTGGATTCTTATCGTTTGTTCCCATTCCGCTGTCCATGCCGGGGGGTGGGGGTGTATCTCATATCAGTTAATTCTTCCTAGTTATTTTATCCTTGTAATGTTGCTTGTCTGCCTTTTTCACTGAATGAGTTTATGACTTTTTTACACTACCCAACCTAGGGATTGAACTCAGGACTGCCAGACAGGTTACTAGATACGTTTAACGTTTACAATAATTTAAATCCTGGATCTGATTGGTCCTTCCGCTTGCGCACCGATCAGATTTTTGCAAGTGGGTTTTTAGAGGGTGGGATTGCAAGCCCCCAACCCCCACTTACCTATAACTGTGGAGAGGAGTGGATTCCAATCCTCGCTTTGAATTCAGAGTTGCTGGGATATATATGTCCCATAGATCTTTTTAAACCTAAAAGCCTGGTTTCTGCCCAACAATTTGGAAGAGGTGATGCTCGTGCAGTATTCTGATCCGGGAGCATTACCTTTTTTTTTCTTTCTTTTCCACCCTAATCACACAGCTTGGAGTGTACTCAATTAGCTGCTGAGTGGGGAACATATTCCTGATGAAGAGTTTTCCACACTCTTCGCTCATACCTGGAATTGAACCCGGGACCTTCTGCATGTGAGGCAGACATTCTAACCATTACACTATCTGAGCGGACATAAGAAATCTACTGTGACATATGTGTCGCAAAAATGAAGTAAATGACAATAAATGTCTGAGACAAATATGTCCCGAGATAAATGTCTAATGGGACTAATGTGTCCCGGGATAAATGTCTAATGGGACAAATGTGTCCCATCATGAGTTTTTATTAAAAGAATCGATTTCTTTAACCATTAAATGAAAATTAACACTGTTTTGGCATTTTTATACCCTTTTAAAAATTCAGTCATTGAGCACCTTAATAGGTTAGTCTTGAAATGGTTAACCGACCCTAACTTCCTTGTTATCAGGGATGGCCTTCGCTTCAGTGCTCAGCCAACTCCGCCATATTGAGGGCAAGAGGAGGGATTTGATCTCAAGTGGTTATTGTATTATGAAACTTTATTGACCTGAAATTGTTATTTTTTTGCACCTAATTTACCTCTTTTTGAAAGAGGTATATGTATTCACTCAAGTTTATCTGTTTTTCCACACAATATCTCCAAAAGTTCTCAATGGAATTTTGTGGGACGGTGAGTCTTGGGATAAGGAAGAATTGATTAAATTTGGGGGCGGATCCAGGAATGTTTTGTTTGCTTGAGATATTTTTTTCTTTTTTTTTTTTTCATATATTATTTTATATGCATTCACTCATGTTTGTTCACAAAATATCTTCAACATTCTCAATAAATTTCAATGACATTTTCTGGAAGGGTGGGCCATGGGCTATGAAAGAAATTGAGACGTATTTATTTTTTGTATATTAAGGCAATAGTCCGAAACATGGAAAATCAAAACTCACACAGTTACCTCCCCTGCATTGTAGCTATATATGAACGGATTTAGTTAGTGTATAGTGTTGACAGACATGTGTGCTCTCTGAGTGCTTTTTAGTTTTATTTTATATCCATATCTCTGTATGTAAGTGTATATCGATATTTACTAAGTTTAGCTTAGTCTGGCACAAAGCCACAAGTACGAGGCACTCAGTGAGAATCAGATTTAGTCGTGTATTTTCGTTTGTCTGTCCACAAGATAACAGTACTCTATGTAATTTTGTGGAAGGGTGGGCAATGGGGGTAGGGAAGAGTTGGTTAAATTTTGGGGCAGTTCCAAGAATGTTTTGTTGATTGAGAGATATTTTCCCTTTGTTTTTCATACATTTATGTATTTGTTCATAACTGTCCACACAATATCTCCAAACGTTCTCCATGATTTTCAATGACATTTTATTGAAGGGTGGGCAATGGGCCATGGGCCATGGAAGAAGTGATTGCATTTTGGGGCAGATCCATACGCAATTCCTTCAATTTACAATGTAAGTGTATGCTAAATTGATTCCTTAGTTTGTGCCCAGCAGCATTCACGCTTGTTTTTAGAAAATTCAGACTTTTTTTTAGTGATGCCCAACAAAATACAAGAGAAGTTACTTATTCATTGATCACCCCCAACATGGCCTGCTGCCAAAATACATTGTTTCTATTGAGTGACTAACCAGACCTAAAAATGAAACACTAATCATACAAGGCAATGGAAACGTCTTGTTTTTTTATTACTTAAATATTTTTCATCAGGAGTATATACCTACACAAACTTCCACATAGTATACTTGATTGAAAACTATGAAATTCTTGTTTTGGGGGACAGATATTTTCAAATTGTGGCTGAAATTTTGTGTATGTTAATAGAACAGTTGGAATGTGCAGTGTTAAAATATTTTTTAGCTATAAAACATTGATAAAAATGAGACTTTTGCACTATTTCAAAGACAGATAAAGAATTGCCGAGCCCTGTTCTAGCAGATTGCCTTATCAGTTTGATTTATCACAGTATAACTCTCCTATTTGGGAGGTAAAGAAGTGAATTGAGATTTTTTAAACTCTTATGTTTTTAGTTTAGACCTGGGTTTTGTCTATTAAATTTTTCTAACTGTTTGATTAGGATGCGTGTGGTGAGCAAGTAGTGAGCAACATGGAATTGGTGAGCCGAGTTCACACCCCTGTGAAAGGCATGAATCCATCACTCCTCCCTCCAGCCATAGGTAAAATAGCAGGTGAAGTGAATGACACTGCTTCATGTACTGGTGGTCACCTCTAAGTCTATTTTTACCTTCGCAGAACTTTTTTTAGTTGCTTTTCATCGCAACTTACTCAAACCGTCAATCTACAAACTTGTGTCCCTTTTGCCTCAGGAAGTTGCCTATGCATGGCAACTGCTCTATTGATTGAGCTACTAGAGCTCTTACAGCTGGCAGAAGTTCAAAACGAACCCTAAAACTCATCTTTTCCCAATTGGTGCCATATTTGTTTTTGTTTTTAAATATTATCTTGATTTATTTTTTTATTAGATGAAGCATTGTCAACCATTATTAATTTTTGATTAGTATTTCTTTCATCTTAATTTGAGTTGCTTTTCATCTAGTAGTATTAGTAGTAATATTATCTTGATTTATTTTATTGCCAGCCATTATTAATTTTTGAGTTGTATTTTCTTTCATCTTGAATTTTTAGTTGCTTCTTTTTTTCTTCCCCCCCTCCCTCGCTATTCACTGAGACGGTCAATCTACAGAGTAAGCAGTAATCTGTTCTGAATACTTCCTCTACTCAGAAATTAAGTTTGATTCTAGAAATAAAAGGATATTTGTTCAAATCTTTTTCCAAGAAAATCTCTTGTCTTAAGAGCCTTTCACATGACAGGAAGGAAGGAATGGCGGGAGGTAAGGAGGAAGGAAGGAAGGCCAGACGGAAGGACCTCAGGACTACACTTTATCTCAAAGAGTGGGTGGTGGCCTTTTTAAAGTCTTAATTTAGGAAAAAGGAAATACAGATTTCTTCAAATTTTTTTCCTTCCTTTCTTTCACCTTCATTTAATTCGTCTTTTTTCTGTATTCATTTCTATTTTTTTTCTTTCTTTTTCGCCCAAGTCTCGGCCATGTTGGATATCAAATGCCCCTTTAAAAAAGAAAAGCAGAATGACTTGCTTTGTAGAAGATGGAACTGGAAGAAAAATCTGTTACAATGTCTCAGTCGGAATAAGATTGTCCTTTTTATTCTTTAAAGGAAATTTAGTTTCAACAGGGGATGTGTGTATTCATGTGAAATGAAGGTTGTCACACTCTACCCACTCTCATGTGTGGGTGTTGTTATTTAATAGACAAAAACATTATTTATACATTTATTAACAAGTGTTCACTGTGAGATTTACACTGACAAGCTTTTAAATTCCTGTTATGCAAGATTTTAAAACTTCATAGAGATGAATCTATAAAAAGTCGCCATTCATGGTTTTCAGAGTTTTTATATCCTCCATCCGCTTGTATCGTTGAGGGTGTTGCAGGGTTATTCTTACTTGGGCATATTATTATAAGTCCCTTCCGGCTTTCTAGGCCTGTCAAAGCTCTCACGACACTGGTTTGCCAACCAAGGCTGACTGTGAATAGCTCAGTCTGCCCAGCTATTTCCCCATAGCAAGAGATGGATTCATGCCTTTCCTAAGGGTATCCGTTTGAAGTAAATACAAACCATCTCAGTTGGAGGTTGAACTCCTAACCACTTGGCTTTGCAATGGTTTCCAGATAAACTTGCAGAAAGCCCATTAATAATGTCATGACAATAATAGAGAACAATGTCTTTTGGCAGCATGCTGTGTTGGGGGGGGGGGGGTGATCAATTAAAACATTTGAAAAAGGGGTGATCAATGAATAAATTACTTCTCTTACATTGTAAATTGAACACCCCCACTAAAAAAAAAAATGTTTTTTTTTGGTTTTTGTTGTTTGTTTTTTGTTTTTTTAAGAAACTCCTTTAATGCTAACTATCTGCATTGTGGTTTTGGTCCTAAGTAGGTTTTACAGGGTTATGTAATTACTCAAAATCGACTGTCTTACAGGGCTAAAGGGCTCCAACTGCCTTATTATTTACCCATAGCTGGGGGGAGAAGTGGATTCATGCCTTTCCCAAGGGAATTTGTGCAAAGTGAATGTAAGACAATTCTGCTTTCTATGCCAGTACTCCATACCTCCAAAGTGATTTTCTTTGCTCTATCCAAATCATTGGCACTGCAAAAGGCATTGAGGGCTTCATCTTTTGTTTTTTCAAGCAATCGTGCAAACCATTTGAATATGCTGAGCACATTTGGTGAGGAACCCCTTGCTTTTCTTGGCCATCTAATTGACTCTCAGAATATAACCTGTATATTAGAAACAGTCAACCAAAAGTGTCAACATAGGTTTCTTCAGTTTTTAAGTTGGTCTGGCTCGCTGGCTATGTATCATGCGTATAGGCTGCATCAGAGGGCTGAAAATTTAAACATTTACTCCTTGTCTGGAGAAAACACTTTTTTTGAACATTCGCCCTAAAAAGTTTGTTAAATTTGCCCCCTTAGTTTGTGTCCGGCAGTTTTTGTTTTTTTTGTTGAAAATTCAGACTTTTTTAGTGATCACTGCCCAACAAAAGGCGATAGAAGTAACTTATTCATTGATCACTCCTTTTTTCCAATATTTTAATTGATCACCCCCAACACGGCATGCTGCCAACAGACATTGGTCACATGAGGGATTCTATTGATTGACTAACCACATCTGTCTATTTGATATCTGTTGTAAAATGATGTTGTGAAGCCAGAAAAGGTCTGGGTAATGTTTTGTTTTTTACAGTCTCTAAGTATTATAATAGTTTAGTTAGGATGTTTATTGATGTGGCAGATTACACTGCAACCTTTTTTTTTAACTATATTCATCTCTATTTTAACTATAGTGTTATTTTGTTATTATGTCTAAAAAGTATAGAAAATGTCAATTATTCCCTTCAAACTTTGCTTTTGCGACCGATAATTTGAAACCTACTTATTTCAACAACGGGCAAATTTACATATTTTTAATCACATAACGTAAGAAAAACAATTACATATAAATATCGCTGTCCTGGTCACAAAACCAAAGTTTGAAGGGAGTAATAGCCATTTTCTATACTTTTTACACAGAAGCAATCAGAAAATAAAACTCACTACCCAGGCACAAAAAACGCATTGCATAGAGTTATCTACACCCCCAGAACCCTAGGCTGAGTTCTCGTAGAGCTCCCCCCCCCCTCTGCATGTTGAAAAGAATAAGGTCACGTTAAATATCTTATATTGTTGTGCTATGTATAATTATACTTCATGTATCAAATATCATAAAGTTATATTAATCAATTTATTTTTCATTTTCGTTACATTTGGGCTTGAAAAAAAATCTTCCATTTTTCTGGCTCTTGGGCTCCAGGCTTAAGCCTACTCAGCCTAATGGTTTATCCACCACTGATTGATATGTTGTTATCTGAAAATAAAAGAAAATATTTTAATAATTGATAAATCACAATACTAATACATTTATTAGTAAGCTAGCATAGAATCTGTCAAAAATTACGGGTAACATTTTATGGTAACAAATATACAGAATTTGGATCTTTAGGTAAATTCAAACCAAAAATTACTGAGCAAAAGCAGAACCCATGTCAGTTTTAGTTTTTGTGTTTTCAAATTTGCAGCAATAAGAGGATAAGATATATTACTGATTTTTAGCTACAAAAGGGGGTTGCATTGTACTCGAGTAAATATGGTAACAAATATTAAATATTGAATTAAATATTCTGTAATTGCAGCACATTGTCTGCTTTTTCAATCCATTCATAATTTGCTTGTCAAAGTGATCTACGATTTCTGGTGACATTTTTGTTTTTTTAGAATTTGGCCATCTGTTTAGTGACTTTCGCTGATGTGTTATCTGACTGACAGGCTTGAAATCCTGATTCATTTCTTCTCTGTAGCTCATGTGTATATCATCAGTCTACGTCAAGCGATCGAATCGCGGTTGCTGTCTTAATTTTGTATATCAGTATGGAATAGTGTGACATGCAAACTGGCTTTAACTCGAAAACTATACATGCGGAGAAAAAAAAAACAGCACAAAAAATATGTCAAATACACTTAAATCATATCTGAAAAGATTGAAAACCTCAGCAGGGAAAAATCCCCCAGATCTTGCTCCATCTGAGTACCATCTATTCTGGAGTTTACAGAACCATTTTGATGGACTAAGTTCTTGAAACACATAAAGAGGTGGAATTTACCCGCAATCTGTTCAATAAGGTTATTGACAATGATGGAACCTATGTTAACGAATAAATTCTAATCTAACTCTGCCAATGAAGTAGGAGACATATATTTATTACACTGTGTCTTTCTGTTTTTCCATTTTTCTGTCATAATGCTTTCTAGTTAAACATGAATTATAAACCGTCTATCAACATAGCCAGACCCACTTAAAAACTGAAGAAACCTATCTATATATATTGTGCATACAGGCTGCACCAATGAAGCTAGAGGGCTGAAAATGTAAACATTTACTCATTATGTCTACAAAAAACTTAAACCCTCCCCATTCTTTTAGTGGGGTGTTCAATTTGCAATATAAGTTTATGCTAAATTGATCCCTTATTCCAGAAGAATGCATGCTTGTTTTTTGAAAATTACAACTCACTGCCACAAAAGGTGAGTGAAGTAACCTATTCATTGATCACACCTTTTCAATTGATCACCCCCAATATGACATGTGCCAAAAGATGTTGGTCACATGACGGTTTCTATCGAGTGACTAACCAGACCTGTTTTCTGATTAGATCCTAAATTTGGGCATTACTTATGGGGTGACCTTATATAAGTTTGAATAAATAAATTATATATATATATATATATATATTAGTCGAACAATGTGGAAAAGGAAAAGAATGAGAAAAGCTTGTTACATCACAAACATGTTTATTATCATGAGGATAAATCTTTATGCATTTCGTCGTGGCGAGTGAAGAAAGTTGAACATGGCAGTCCTACAGTTATCCATGTGGTTTACAGTGAGTGACCCTAGATGTGTTTTGTTTTGTGTGGTCCTGTTGGTCACTCATATGGTGTGTGGTGAATAAGACTGTGTTTTGTGTGTTATATGCCAAAGATCTCTGGTCTATTGAAGAGGCAGTGATTTTTCTTGGAGGGGTCAATGTTTGGGTTGGTGGCGCTGGGGTGTTAAAAATCTCTGGTCTGCTAAGGAGGGAGGGGGTTTGGCTGGGTGGCGCTGGGGTATTAGGAGGTGGCTGCTCTGATGGGGCGGTTTCTAGCTCTGCTGGTTAGTGAGATTATCTGTGTTGATAAGGGGTGATTTATGGCTGGTATGCGTTTGTGGGTGGGTGTATCACTAAGAGGTGAGTGTGTAGCAGGGTAGGTGTGTGGGTATGTTGGTGGGTATCTATTGGTGTCTGGATAAACAGTGTGTGTGTCACTGAGAGGTGCGTGTGTGGCCGGGTAGATGTGTGGGTGTGTGGTGTGACCTGTGTTCTATCCGATGCCTTGTGTGTGTATGTGATTGTCTGTGACTGATTTTATGTTGTGTGAGTATGATTTTAATTAATGGTGCTGCTTGTTGGAAGTAACCAGGTCTTTGGTGAATGGTTTCGCATTCAGCTATAAGCGCAGCCTCGATGCATCGTCATTTCCTGGTATATGTTTTATGATGTGGGTGTTAAGTAGGTTAAAATTGTGGTTGTGTGTGTATCTGTGAGTGACTAAGGCATTTAGGTGGTTGTCAAGCTTGAGGGATCGGCGGTGTTCGTATATTCGTTTTTTGAGTGGCCTCAATGTTTCGCCAATGTAAACCTTGTTGCAGTCATTGCATGGTACAACGTATATGCCAGCATTGGGAGTGGGTTGTTGTGTGGTTTTTTAATTAAGTCCCTGATGGTTGCAGAGGTGGTTGTGGCTGTCTGTATTTGGCATATAACACACAAAACACAGTCTTATTCACCACACACCATACGAGTGACCACTGGACCACACAAAACAAAACACATCTAGGGTAACTCACTGCACGCCACATGGATAACTGCAGGACTCTGCCATGTTCAATTTTCTTCTGAAGATGTCGTTCGCCGTGAAGAAATGCATAAAGATTTATCCTTGTGATAATAAACATGTTTGAGATGTAACAAGCTTTTCTCATTCTTTTCCTTTTCCACATTGTCTAACCATATCTATCATTCTGTTGGATTCCCTCACATCCATACAACAAACATATATATATATATAAAATTTAGTTTGTGTTTGTTTACCTCTGCCACTTGTGTCTGTCTCTCTATACAATATCTCCAAAAGTTCTCAATGACATTTTGTGGAAGGGTGGGAAATAAGCTATGGAAGAATTATGAGGTCGGATCCGGGAATTTATTTTACAGTTACCTCCCCTGCATCGTAGCTGTATATGAACTGATCTTCATTCAGTTTTTAGTGTGGTGTTGGCAGAGGTGTGCGCTCTCTGAGTGCTTTCTAGTAGTTCCTCTGTGTGTGTCAAAGAGTCTATTCTGATTTGTGGGTGGGTGTTTTAGTTAATAGATGTAAAGGCCCTACTTTTGCCTCGTGTTTCTGACGGATATTTTTATTTCTTTATAATGATTGCATGCTTGGCTAACGGAAAACAAACGAGATTTCTATGCGCCCGGCTGGAGACTGGCTTCAGGATTGACAGAGAAAATTGATCACCTCTGCTGCTGCCCTTCTTCAACTTCCTGTTCCTTCTTCACCTTCCTTCTTCTCTCTTCTTCTTCATCATCTCTCTTCTTTTCTTATCTTCTTCACCTCTCTGCTGCCCTTCTTCAACTTCCTGTTTTCTTTCCTCTCTTCTTCCTGTTCCTTCTCTTCTTCCTCTTCTTCATCATCTCCCTTCTTCCTTTTCTTCACCTCCCTTCTTCAACCTCCTGTCCCTTTTCCCTCTTCTTTGCCATCTCTCTCTCTCTCTCTCTACAGTTCACAAAAGTGAAATGGTTAATCCTTATGCTATTACTAAGCACATTACAATCTGGCACAAGGCCACAGTAATAGCAGTCTCGCCAGTTCAATAGGGAAATGTTTATTCAGATGTTGTGGGGGGTGACACACCTGGGTGATTCAATGTTTTGCCAAAAAACCCTGCGTGAGACATAAAGAAATGACTTGGTCATTGTGAATGCAGCGGTCACACAGTACACAAGCTCACCCAATGGTGTCTCACTGCTGGTTGAGTAACCCCACAGAAGAGTGTCTGTCCATGCATGCACAGTAAGCTCCCCTCTGATTGGTTGCCAAGTTACATCAAGGTCACGCAAATGGTTCTCGAGATATTCAAACTGGCTGGATACTTTCCGGACAGACCTCGCATCTCTATCTGCGCTTTGAGCAGTGGTCCAACAGCCAAGTTCATGAGCTTTTCACAAAAGGTTGGTTTCCAGAGACATCACTCCGCTTCGAATTTGTAAGACTTTTTGGCTTTATGGGTGAGGGTGGAAGCTCTTTTCTTTGCTGAAAGACTCGTGGGGGCGGGGGTAAATTTACTTACTAAGCAAAACCTGACTGAGGAGGCTGTAAAACTATCCCAGGCACACCTCTTATTGGAGGTGGGTGGTTTTTTGTCAGATTTTGGGACTTTACTTTCTTGTTATGTGGGTTGCACACAGGCTCATGGGCCTTAGGTTGTGCCTCTGTGTATGCATGCATATAGGTGTCTATGTGTAAATTACGTATTTGTTTATTCTATTGTACACCATATGTAAAGGTTATCCGACATAATGATACTAGGAAAAGATAATGTAGAGACAGAAGTGGCCGACAACCCATGAACAACAATTCAAGCACTTTCTGCTTTACTTTAGGACTTACCATATCACATCATCTCAAGGCAATAGGGAAGGTTAATAAGTTGGGAAAATGGGTCCCTAAATGAATTGAATGAAATGCTCCATGACACTGATAGACCCCTCACCTCTCAGCTGACTGCGTCTAAGCTTAGAGGATCGAGATATGGAGTCTTGCAGCATCCTACATATCATTTCTTTTTTTTTTTTTCAAGCATTTTGAACTTCATATCCATAATAAAAGCTTCAATAATAGAGAAGTGATAATTCGTGCTTTCACTGTGACCACTAAAACAATTTTATAGAAATAGCATATTATCATTAGAGGATGGTTGATAAAAAGTTATCGCTTTGAATGGGTCATATTTTGATTAGAAAAGAACATTTCATATATAAATAACCTGTATATATGATTCGGTGGTGTCCTTCTGTGTGTTTGTTGGTCTGTCACGCTATAGAAACCACCTATATGATTTGGTGGTGCCCTGCCAAATTTGGCATCCAAACTCAATGGACCTAAGGGAAGGTTTTAAAGTAAAAAGTTTTTGGAATTTTGGAGATGAGAAAAATTTGTTGAGTCAGCATTCACTCTCACCTCAATAATAATGATCTGATTTCCATCTATTTCTATATAAATACTAGATAAATAAAATGAAATAATAGTGTGAGGTCTGCGTTTGTGTTCTCTCCAATAATAATAATCTGATTTCCATCCAATACTAAAAGTCTCTGTATGTGACCTCTAAGTAGCCGAAACGTAGCATTGGAGCCAGAGGTATTGAATTAAGGAACTCCTAAAAACAACAGTTTTGAGCTCCCGTTTATTCCCTCTGCAGGAACTTGCTGAAAACCTGCCCCCACGAGCGGGATGACAGAAGATTCACATATGCAATTCAACGGTTGTATTATAAAAATTTAAATATGCGAACACTGACCCGTGACTATGCATCGTTCAACGATTTTTAGTGAATGCCAATGATATCTTGAAAGTCATATGAATCATCTTTCAAACGCCTTTCTATTTGGATTTAAAATTACAAAGACTCAATGTTACTATGACAAAGAAATGGAAATTATATCAACTTCTTATTCTCTCAACTGACGAATACAATGTATGAAATAAAGATATGTTTTTTATCATCCTGTTCTTCCAAACACTACATATCATCTATTGTGTGTGTGTACTAATATCTTCCATTCCTTATTTTTCTTGAGACATTCTTCCTTGTCCCAGAGTACCATTTAACCCCCCCCCCCCTTCTGACCCACCCAGCTGTGGAGGTGTCATAGTGGCACCTCTATTGCTTCCTATACATAAGGGGTTCACATGGGGCCAGCCCATGAATCCTTGTGGGGAGAGGAGCTAGGAGGGAATGGGGTCTCATGGACTTGAGGGAAGCAAGGATCTGACAGCTGAGCCTGTGATGTTCACCACTTATTGTTTCCCAGGCTTCCTTCTCAGATGTTTTTTCTTTATCTACATATATATGTATGTTTGTAAGTATTTTTTTTGGCTGATTCCAATATATATATATATATATACACACACACACACACACACTAGTTTACCCATGATGGCAGTATTTAAATAATTTTGCAATTGCATTGTACTTAAACAAAAAAATCAAAATCAAAAAGCTTCATGTTGCTCTGCATTTTTTTTGTTTATGTTCAACCAGAGTGAACTCGGATTTTTTGAGGTAAGGGAGACTACTCTATAATTTACATTAAATAGTTATCTCCCTTGAAAAATGTTACAGACACAGAAAAGTACCCATGAAAAATGACAGGATTATTTACGCACGGATCAGCTCTCTAGGATAAAAGTGCTGCTCTTCGGCCCTCTGCTAGGATCAGAGTATAGTATCTGTGTGCTCATTGAAAAAGTGTTACACACATATTGTTGTTCTCATTCTTAAATTGTTCTTGCCCCACAAACGATTCGTCATATTAATTGCTTAGCAATATCTGACATCATAACATCGAGTTACGCACACACTATATATATATATGGATACACATTGCGTTTTATATACAGCAATACCTTGATTAGTGCATGTTTTGAAGTAGTATGGTTATGGTATTACTGTACAAATTAATATAACTAAGTATAAGCTGAAAACAAAACACATTAAATTATAAGACCTTGAACAGTTTTGAACAGTATGGAAAATTTGGGAATGAATTAACTGCACTAATCAAGGTGTAGTACCTGTATATGGATTCTTTATTATGAAAGTGGTCAATTAACTTTTGTAATGATTATCAATGCTATCGACAAACAAAATGCTTATACATTTTTGGGAATCACCCTGTATTTAATATAGAAATATATTTAAAAGTAATCAACTAAACGCAACTCGTACATACAGTTGGCAACACTGTAAATCAAAAGGATCACTCTGTAAAGTCAAGCATCTCTGATTTGCATGTATATCTGCATTCGTTAGACTTCCTTCCATGCTCTGAATGTGCTTTTTAAAAATTCTTTGAGTAAAACAAATTCTATGCAAAACTGTCTATTGAAAATGATATGCAGTTGCGTCTCTCAGAAACTGTGCCTAGAATTGAGTTACATATTGGAAAGAGCCAAGCTCATCCATCTCATTGTAAATGTAACATTAAATTAAATGAAATTACTAAAAAATACTAAATGTCTATTGTCTGTTGTATGGTATCCATACTTTTTACACTATATTCACAAGGGGTAAGACAACAGTGCCAGAAAGAACAAACAGGTACACAGGAAAAAAGTTTGAGAACCTCTGATCTATTCTTTAGAGCCAGCCAGTCTACTTCCCTCGGCATGCCTCAGGCAATGGACTTGATCTTACCCCGTCAAGTGCAATGAGGAGGAGGTGAAACCTAGGGGGACACCCCACTAGAACTAGACCCCCTGGCCAGGAATGACTCAAAAAGAACCAATAGATGATCCGTAAGAGTAGATTTTTAAAACAGACATCTATGGGACATATATATCCCAGCAGTCATAGAAACCTCAGGATATATATACACCCTAGGCATCTTGAAAGGGTTAACGTAGCTTTCAGCTTCTCTCTTTCTCTCTCTCTCTCTGACATTGCTCCTCACACCCTTACTTGCTGCCTTTTTTACCCTCTCTCTATTCCAGCCTCCTTTTCACAACAATTTCACCCTCAAGCCCCTCTTCCCCACCACCTTCCTTCTCCTGTCTTTCCTCCTCCAACCCTCACTTCCCCACTCAGTATTCCCCTTTTGCACACTCTCCTCCTCCTTTCACTCGGGGATGAGAGGCAAGTGACTCACATAAAAAGTTCTTCCCTGATTTTTCATTTCCCAAAACCCAGAATCTGACTTGAGGGGAAAGTAGAGAAGGTCTTCCCCCAGAAAAAAGAAAGAAAGGAACCTCTACCCTTGTTACCACCCCAGCTACCCACCCGGGCCACCTTTTGTACCCACTATCTCACTGGGAAAATATGGAACCACCTATTGAGGGAAGATAAATCACGTGCGACTTTTCACATGTCGGGGGAGAAGGAGGAGAAGGAAAAGAAGAAACTTGACACATGTATATGTTTTGAAGGCCCCCCCCC
>VCCN01006731.1:1447969-1470699 GCA_006491835.1 Architeuthis dux | reverse complement strand
TTCATTGATTATATAAGCAGTGAAAGTATACAATATGATTTTAAATAATATTTATTAAAGTTTAAACATTAACTAATAGTGTACTCAACATTTCAGGAGCCTTTGTATGATTGTTCGAGCGTACTTAACATTTTTAGCTATAAAGTTAGCTGGAAATGAAAAAAAAATCTAGCCATTTTAACCATCAAGGGGGAGTTGAAATTGATGCATAAAAATTCACCAGAATGTTCCTCAGGCATCTGTACAAAAAGATCTGATAAAAAATAGAATTTTTGGTAAGAAATGACTTTTCTCTTCCTTGATTTTGTGGGAAAGGAAGGATTGTCTGCTTATTTAGTATTATTACTGTGGTCCCTCTCTTAATGAATTTTCTGGAACGTATTGTTCTTGTTAAGTGAATAATTAAACCTATGAGATTTAAAAAATATCAGACCCTTAAAACCTTAATAATAACCTTGTAAATAATGTATAATGTACTAATTACTTTCTAAATAATGTATAGATACAAATAAACATGTAAATAATGTAATAAATAATCTTATAATTCATCGAATGTCTGTCCGTCCATTATAAATAAGCGCCTAGAAAAAAAATCTCTCAGCAAAAAATTGTCCAGAATCACCTAGATTTATATAATCTAGGTGATTCTGGACAATTTTATTAAATTTCGTAGTTTTGTTTTTTCTTGCAAACTGAAAATATTTTGCTGAGAGATTTTTTTTCTTGGCAATTGTGACCTCGCTAAGTGAAATTTCATTATGAGAGTCCTCCACTATGAGAGGTACCACTGTATCTTTATCCATACTAATTTTTGACTAGTATTTTTTCATCTTAATTTTAGTTGTTCTGCATCGCAACTACTCAGGCACTCAGTTTATGGCAATGAGTAAACAGCAAAGATCGGAAATAAATAGAGCTTATTCTTTATTTCCAATCTATGCTGTTTATTCACTACCATAGACTGAATGACAATCTGAAAAGCAACTAAAATTAAGGTGAAAGAAATCCCAGTCAAAAATTAATAATGGTTGACAATGCTTCATCTAATAAAAAATAAATCAAGATAATATTACTAGATGAAAAGCAACTAAAATTAAGATGAAAGAAATACTGGTCAAAAATTAATAATGATATACTTGTGGATTTTGAGAGAAATACAGAGGAAGGTAGGGAGATTTGAAATCATGACTAAGTGGTTGGTAGGCGACTCTCTTACCAAGATGAAAAGGGATTTTTGTTTTTTTTTATTTTTCAATTTCTCTATTGAAGTTTTTGTCTTGAGAATCTACTTAATGGACCGCTTGTAATTGACAGAGGAACTCTTCAATGAATTGAATAAAAAGAAAATGAAAAAGAAATTCTTCAAATGGTCAAAGTGAGATAATTTTAATCGGGAGTTATTTCCCTTGATAATGATGTTCAATCTTTTTGTATAAATTTAAGAGTTAAGTTTTATATTTAATTTTTTTTTTTTTTTGTCAGGCTGAAAGTAAGTCAAGAGCCATTGAAGAGGCAGAGTCCGATGGAGTTGCCGACAGCGATAAAGAAGGCCAGGAAGAAGAGGAGGAAGGGACTGATTAAGTGGAAGGATCCCACTCTGTTACTTAGAAACACTGCATTTAGCCACTGTCGAACAGGGCAGGAAACACAAGCAAACTTATCTTCTTTTTTTTTTTAAAGTGTGAATGAGCAAACATTTCTGTTAAGCATGAGGCTTAACAAAAAATTTCAAGTATCGTCTGGTCTCGTCGTGTTTCTTTATTTGTTTAAAAACAATGAAGGATTGGCCTATTGAGAAAGTCATTTTTTATTTTAAGTCAAATGTATCTTCTTTGTTAGTTTTATTGTTCCCTAAGAATTTCACAGACTGATAAAAAGAAAAAAACTGCATAAGAGATTTGTTAATCAGGTTTTTTTTAAAAATATGAGTATTTTCTATTATACACTGATATACTCAGACTAGTGTCCTTATCTTGGTTGGGTTGTTATATTCACAATGTTTTGGTTGTTGTACTCTCCGTCCTTCAGCTGTCATAGTTGGTAACCTTATAGGAATTTCAAACAGAACCCTTTATTCAATCAACAGGGGAAGATTGTTCTCATTCTGTTGATGGTCAGGGGGTACAATGGCCGAAATGTTGTGACTATAACAACCAAGATGAGGACACTAGTCAGAGTAAATCAGTATATAATAAAGTAAACGCGCAGCTTTGTCTGTTCACTAACTAACAAAAGTTGCACACCCAATTCCTCGCTCACTACCGATTCCTCACCAGATCGTAATTCAAGTAGACATGCAGCTTTCACTGTCCACCAATGGACTCTGGTTAGATTAATTGAATTTATTTATCAGGGTTTTTTTTTCCATGTGAGTGCGAACACAGACCCCATAGAAATCGATGGTGGTTTTTGTATTCGAAAAAGGTTGGATGAATTAGGATTTACAGCAACAGTCTTGTGGTTTCTGTATTTAAAAAAGATTGAATGGATTAGCATTTACAACGATAATCTGTTAATATCCTGGAGACAAACAAACAAACTCTAGCGCTGATTATATAGATAAAGATAATTATCAGAATATTTAAAAATAATAATAATTTCGACTTGGTTAGATTTAGTTATGCAAACTAAAACAGCTATGGTTTTTTTTAGCTTTTGTTGAGCGTTCCGTACTTTAAAATTCTAAACATAACATTTTGATAAGCTCTTAAAATGCATTTCTCAGGTTAAAAGAAATCATGGAAATCTTTGAAAATTATAGACTAAAACCATTTAGAGTGAAATATCTAAGACTACAACCATCTTATTTAATTTTTTTTTTTGGGGGTGGGGGGGTGAATTAAAACGCAATTGTCTGGGAAGTAAAAATTGTAGTTATGATGACCATAACATTTAGTACTTAGAAAAAGTAATAATTAAGATTCGGTTTAAACTTATTTTTTGTCTGTTAATTCTGTAATGACAGGCACCTAGGAAAGACATAAGGAATTAATTTATTAATAATGTTAAAGACTTTATAATGACCCTGTATAGTTGATTATTAGTGATGTGAAAACTTTATAAGTGCATTGTCTGAGTAAGGAATTTTTTAAAACAGAAAATTATGAAGAAAAAATAAACCCTGAAATAAATTCTTTGAACTCCCTTGCATTCGTTCAACTGTGTTTAAATATAATCCTGTACGTGTTTGGTGGGTTCAATGAAAATTATACACAGCTTTGTATTATGTTTAAAATTATTTTAGGGTGTCTATTTTCATACCAAATTCTTTTTGAATATTAATTTGAATTAAATAACTCACTAAAAATCATGTAGACATACTATTAGGATTTTGTTTCACTCTCAGTGAAATAATTTGTGACACAAGTCTAAGTCATTAAAAATGTTTATTATTAGAATCGTCTGCCCACGCTGTGTCAGAGTTATTTCCCTTAGAACAATTATTTAGACTTGATATCTCAAGTCTGCTTTTCGTGTAATGTTTCATACTTCACCCCCAAAAATACAAGGAAAAAAAAACTTGAGTCTTTAATTTTTATGCTTTCTATAACATTCTGTCTGAGTGTCAGTTATTTTCAATCATTTTGATAGCAAATTAAAAAAAGACAAATGTACCAGTCTCATATTTTTTCAGCTATCCTCGAATTTAGCATCCGAAATGTCCCAAATAAATGTCAGACTTAATTTACCTCCTTTTAGAATATGAGACCAGCTAAAGAAATCTAATCACATGTTTATAAAACTCAAACTGATTTTTAAAATTTTTTATCGGTTAAATTTTGGGAAGATTTGAGCAGCATCAAAAATAGAAATAGCATTCGTACTTACCTACTTTGGATTTGAAAAGTCTTGCATCAAAAATAAAAATGATCACATTTTTTTTTTCTGACTTCATTGTGATGGTATTAATCTTTTAAGTTTTGGATTCCTAAAAAAAAGTTGACCTTTAAAACTTGGGATTAAGATCGGAAGTGAAGTATAGATAACTAAGGGAGGTAATCTAGTCTTAAATTTTCTTTGGACGTCTCAGATGCTAAAATAGAGCATACTCCCCCCCCATTTTTATCCACCAACAATTATTTCTGATAGAGTTGCTATAAGAAATCACTGAAAAAAAAGTTTAAAATTCATCATCATTTCAGAGATAGTTTAAAAAAGGAAAAATTCAATTGTATTTTTTATTTTTATAAAACTTTTTTCTCATAAAGTAAATGTATTAACTTTTATACGTACATACATATAATATATTCTTAATCAATTTTCATTATTGTTTTCTTATGTCATTTCCAGGCTTATTCCACTGATGCTGTAAAACATTTAACTTCTATACAAGTGATGTTTGTTCATGGTGGCCATTTTAGCCCCATAAATGTACCGTTTTTTTCAAATGTAATCCCGATGTTAACGTTGTTCATTAGATGGTTGTCACTAAAGATTGTGAATGGGTTCTTTTGCTTAAAAGGATATATATTTTATTGTGCCAACAAAATGCAAATTTATGCTTGAAATGAGAAAGAAAAAAAAAACAAACCTCAAGCATATTTGATTGCAAAAGAAAAATGGTTCAGAACCAAGGAAGCATAGGTCTTGGTTTTTACCCCATTCTTGAGGAACTGAGTATTTTTTGGTTGTGATATAAAAATGACCATTGATGAATTGAAGACCTTATTTAAGGCAGGAATTTTTTCATGTCATTAAGAAATTTTACATTTTTGGTCCAATCTGTGTCCCTCTCAAAGCTTCTAAAATCTTTCAAAATTTAGAATTCAGAAAGAGAGGATAGTAATTTTCAAAATATATATATCTTTTTATTTGATCAGTAGGAAAAGTTTTCCTTTCTTTTTTTTTTACCTTTAGCACTTTGCATTCTTTTTCAAGGGTGCCAAGATTTTGTGCACATAGCAACTTGTCTGTCTTTCACGTATGACTGAAATTGACATGACAACCTCAAGATTAAAACACACCATAGTTTAGCGATTGAAATCGCCTACAGAGTGCTAAAGGTTAATATTTTTCTTATATCTTTCATCATGTATTCTGCTTGAAAGTCATTGTATGTGCCCTGGTAAAAAGATGTTGTAGATTCTTCAAGTTTAAATGTTTTACTTTGTAAAAGTGTCTTCAATATATCTTTCTAACATTAATTCATTGTGTTGGTGGTGTTCAACTTGTACAACATTTTAGTTGATTAGAACTCAAAAAGAAACAAATATGTATTGTTTTTTGTGTGTTTTTTCAAACTTCCTTTTCAATAATATTGACATATTTTTTTGGGCCTTTTTTCTTTGTCTCCACCAAACTAAATGAGTAGCCGTACATGATAAGTGCCCAACAAACCATTTTTAAAAGTTGATATTTCTATTATTTTTAGAGCTACAATGCTCATTTTTTAAAAGCTTTTTTAAAGATTCATAGAAAGTTCATGCTTCAAAATGAAGAAAAGAATGAGCATTCTAACTCTAAAAATAACAAAATATCAACTTTTTAAAAATGGTTCATTGGGCACTTATCATGCATGGCCATTCAAATAATTATAAATATTAAAGCTCACTGTACTAATTCTCTTTCTATGTGTCATGTCCCTTCAGGATGTGGGTGATCATGGCCCTCCACAGCTTCCTTTCAGCAAACTGTGCATTGTCATGATTGTTCTTAGGAAGGATAGTGGAGTGGTTTCCCATTTGAATTCAAAGTTGTCCTTCTCCTAGACTGGTCGCCTCCCTGCATTGCCCTGCTATTTTTTTTTGGGGGGGAGGCATAGTCATGCCTTTCCCAAGGGCATTAGTGCAAAGTGAATGTAAACAGCCTCAGTGATTTCATTGTGACGTTAACTGTTATGCCACTCACACCTCCCGTTTGATAAATAAATAAATTTTAAAAAGTGAAGGACATTTCCACAAATCAAGATGATAATCTAGGATTAGGGTTAGTCAGGGAAAGGGTTAGTTTGTGTTGAGGGCTTATAACATTTTTTTTTTTATTTAGCAAAACAAAAATATAATTATTTAGTATGGTGGGGACTAATGAAAAGGACTTTTAACAATCTAGATACCAATATAATACCCTAAATAGTAAATATATTTATAGATTTTTAAAAAGTTTTACTTATAATTAAATCATTAAACAGATCTGCTAAAGTCATTTTCTCTCTGAATACAAATAGAACAGGATTTTCTAAGGTTATATACGTCTTCATCTTTAAACTCAGATCATTATTTTATTAGAATAAGTTGTTTTTTTTCCTGAGTATTACTGTTGAACATGGTGTGGATAAAACTTTTTGAATGTTAAAGACTTAAATACCATTGCTTTTAAAGACTTTTTGGATCACTTTAACACCCCCCTCCTCTAAAGCAGTCCGACCCCCTCACATGTAGTGTTAGTGTTAATAAGACACAGTTAACCCTTTGAACACTGACCCCCTCACATGTACGACCCCCTCACACTGACACCCAGGAGCCAAGGTGATCAACATTCAAGGTACTATGCATTTAGAAAACTGAAAATGTAATTACATTATATAGAGAGAGAAATAAGAGGATGGTTGAATTCCACAAGAACGGTTCAATAAATTTCAGGTAAAAAGTAAGGAAAAGCCACACTGGTTGGAAATTTTTAGGTGTTTTAATAATATCCGATATTATATGGTATAAGATGTTAGTTTTGGGACTTCAACCGGTTTCTGGTCTTTTCTTCAATAAGTCTCCCATCTGAATCCATATATATGATATTTATACTTAACTGTGTCTGATCAATGTCCCCCAGATCAGTGGGGCATTGGAACGTATCAATGTTTGTAAACTAAACGCACCTTGTGTTTGAAACGGTCGATCGTGTTTATGAACTTTCAAAAGGGCGGCCGCTAAATCAGCCCCCCTCAAACAGTTCAAGAAAATATGGTTCACTCGTATGAATACTTAAATTTGTCAGTCATAGGTTATCCCCCCCCCCCCTTAGTTTTGGCAATTAAACATCCTCCCTCCTAAATGTGTTGGGGGTGTTGAAGTGATCCAATTTTTTCATTTAAATCTCTTGTAACTGCTTATCCAAACATGACAATTAAAATCAAGCTGCAATAACCCTCTTTATGAGAAGGTATTCTCTTGAATGCAATAAATAAAGTTTTAAACCAGAATCAGAAGTGCTAAGTTTTCAAAAAACTTTGTCAGATTTTTTTTAGACAAATATTTATGTATTTTAAGATTAGAACCATGAACAACTTAATTCACTGTATTAAGTCTGGGGCATAAAATATAACTTTCTGTTCACAAATTATATGTACAGAGATTTTATTATTTTTCCCCATTCAAATTCTAATGCATCAAAGAGATTTATGAATGACTAAATTTTGATTTATTGGAATTTTCCCATTAAAATTAAGACAGAATTATGGGCAGCAACTCGTTTCCTAATCCTAAATAAATGATGAGGACTGTCAGAGTTACTTCCCTTAAAAAAACAGTTTAGACTTTTTTTTGTTGCTTTGAGTTCTACAGAAACTGTCATTGCGGACATTGTTTAACCTTAAAAAAAACTTAAACAAATGACTAGGGCATAAAGTGATGCATCTTTGGAAAGTGCCAGACTTTATAATTTGTGTAGCAGCCTGCCATAATTGTTATGTAAAATAATTTTATGTCCATCATACAAAACTATGGCTTCAAAGTTTTTCAGTTACTTCTCTTCAGTATTGCCAATTTAGATATTTTATAACTAAATTTATATTATTCAAGGGAGATAGATTTATAGAAACTAAGAAAGATTTATAATTCTTCATTTTTATTAGATTTCTCGAACTGTTGATCCCAAAAATTTAAACTCAACACTGCACTTTGTGTGCTGACTGATCATGCGAATGTCAACTTTATACAATGTCTAGTTGTTGAGTAATTGCAGTGCATACATACACACAGATTTCTTTAATTGTAGTTAGATGTAAAGCCACTTCTTGGGCGAGGGGGTTATTGCAGTCAGATGAACCAATAGCTGTTACAAGGATTATATATATAGAGGTCCAATATTTGGTCTTTTCTTATGAATAGGAACCATAAAGAGTTAAGATGCCTCTCCATTTTTTTCACACAATAATTTTGTCCAACATACTAAGATTTTTTTCATTCATGTTGTGAGTTGCTACTTAATTTACTCAATGTTAACTGCTTTAAGTTCAAAGTTGAAAATAATTATTTCATCATATTAAAAAGAATTAAATTTGTTGTCATTTTTTAAATTTTAATGTATCCTTTGTATTGTTTATTGGCTTGATTGATTCTTACTCTATTTTGGTGCGTCTACTCTGCATTTGTCTACAACACACAACACTTTTCATTTGGCTCTTCATTTCACACAGCAAATACTGTGGTACCTCTTATAGCAAATGAGTCTTAAAACAAAAGTTCACTTAGCAAGAGGCACCAATTACAAAAAAAACTCTTAGCAATATATTTTCAGTTTGCAATACAAAAGAATTTCATAAAATCATCCAGAATCATCTAGTATGTAAGCCAGTGGTTCTCAACGAGGAGGAAATTTGGGTAGTCCAAGGGGGGAATAAGGCTATTAGGTAAAAGTCCAGTCTAGAGATAGCATTTTCTTCACTTTTATCTATCAAGTCAAAGGCTTGAAATAAGCTCCAAGTTGAGAAAGATTTAAGATGTGCTCTCACTAATAGACCTACAAATCAAAGAACTAGTAACAAGAACAGATCACATTGATGTGTATATCAGTTACAATAGCAGAATTCTTATTTTTTTGTAATAATTTTGTAATAAATTGGAATTTCAAATGATGTGTTCTAATTATTTTCACTTGCTTTGAGTAACAAATACACAACAGCTGCTATACAATTATAAAATTAAACTAATTCTAAGTATGAAGCTGTCTAATTATACGTAAAATAAAGTTATTATTTGAAATTATTCTTTGTTGCAACTTAATAAATGAAAGGGGGGGATACTAGTAATCTTATTGACAAAGGTGGGGAATGACTCGAAAAGGTTGGGAACCACTGATCTAGGCGCTTATCTTCCATCAAGCAGATGGACGGACATCTGCTTGATGCATAATAAGATTAGTTCATCTCTTGCCATCAAAAAATGACGGCAATAATCAAGTAATTTTGCAATTGCATTATACTTATAAAATATAAAAAACATTCTGTCACGCAGCATTTTCTTGTTTATGTTGAATATTAAACTAATCTAAAAAGGTAAAGTTAAGTAAAGACACAATTTATCAAGTTTAACGTAACAATTCTATTTCTAAGTTAAGTCCAGGTTTGAAATTGAATTGAAAAAAAAAAACCAAAAACAGATTGGACATTTTGTAAAGAGTAAACAGATCAAGATATGGTAAATTCCTTTATGGAGATTTCCAGCCACAGATCTTTTTGGAGACTGTGTCATCATATCTTCATATTTGCCTTATATATATATACAACTACCTCAGTAGCAAAAGAGTGGAAAGTCACTCACATGTAGATTTTACAAGTTTATGGATATTTTTTTTTTTTTTTTTTTTTTTAACCTTACAATATAAAAAAGGCATGGTTTCTTTCTCATTTTGAAAATTTTTTTTCCATCATTCACAAAAATTCTTGTATTGATACAACTTTGATGTTTTTTTGCTCCAGTCTTCCAAGTACGGAAGGTTTTAAACAAAGAATAAAGTTTTTTGAAAAAATTATTTCTTAATTGTTTTTAATAAAAAAAAACAAACTCCAGTCCAAGTCTGAAGAATAAGACTGGCCGCTGCAGGGTCCTCCCAACTTCTCTGGCCGCTGCAGGGTCCTCCCAACGTCTATTCCGACTGAAGATGATTACTGCAAATTTTGTATTGTATAAATAAAAAATTACAAAAATATTTTTGTATAAATGTATTTACTTATTAGAATGAAATAAGCTAGTGTGTATCTGTATTATAACATTTTCATTAATATCTAATACCTGCCAATTTAGCTCAATCAGTAAGACCGCCTCCTGGCAATATGAATTTTACATATCAGTTTCCACCCCTAATTTTGGTGAGGATTGTTCTTGACTTTGTTTTCCTACTGGAACAAGAACAAGAACAACTCCAGAGTTTGTCCTGGAGTTTGACAACAATCCTCACCAAATTTAGGGGAGTGAACTCTTCACTGTTTGTCTGTCCTGACACGTTAAACCAAACCAATATGTAAAATCAACATCCCCCTACCGTGATTTGAAATCACAACTGATTGTTAGACGGCTCTCTTACCAACTGAGCTAAATTGACAACTCTTACATATCTCAGAAGTTTATGTTAGAAATACGCATGGGCTTATTTCATTCTAATAAATAAATGTATTTATAAAATTAACATTTTCCCTACTGTGATTTGAAATCATAACCAAGTGATTGGTAGCTGGCTCTTTTACTGACTGAGCCAAACTGACAAGTCTTACATATCTACAAATTTATTATATATACAATACAAAAGTTTCAGTAATCATCTTCAGTCGGAATAGAAGTTGGAGTGGAATTTGACCCTGCAGCAGCCAGGCGTGTTGCATATTACAAATTCAGATTTAACTACAAATTTTCTTATTTGTTTAATTCCATCCCAACTCAATTGTGTCATTAAGCCAGCTTCAGTTAACTGCTATCAAAAGCCTATTTTAAGTACATATATTAAATACCTTGTCAAAGATAAAATGCTAAAGTCACAAAAAAGATCATAAAGATAGAGTGAGAGGCCTTAGAAGAGGTTGACGAATACATCTATTCTAGGACAGGTTAGAAAAAGACTGAAAGCAAAATTAAATGACATATACCGATTGGTTGGAAAGCATTTGGCATGAATAGAGACATTGGAGAGCACCTTGCCAATGTGCTTAAAGCGTAAAGTATACAATGGATACATAATACCAGCCATAACTTACGGATGCGAAACATGGAAATTAACAAAACGAACGCAGAACCAACTTATGAAGAAAACTTAATTGAGATCAATACCAGGGCATTGTAGTTAAAATACTGATCTTTGCTTTGACGTACATAAACCTATGACAGTGTTTAACCAGCATACAAAGGCTCTAAAAAGTATGATTTTTTATTAAAAAGTATTATTAAATAACATTCATCAGTAATTAAACACCTCAATCGGATGCAACAGCTGCATAATACCAGCCATGACTTATGGATGCAAAACATGGAAATTAAACAAACGAGCTGAAAACCAACTCAGAATAGCACAGAGAGCCATGGAAAGAGCAATGCTAGGGATAACTCTAAGAGATAGAAAAAGATCAACATGGATCAGAGAGAAGACTAGAGTGAAGGATATTATACAACTAATTAAGAGTCATACATAGGCTCTAAAAAGTATAATTTTTTTTTTTTTATTAAAATGTATAATTAAATATATTCCTCAGAAATTAACAATAATGAAGTTCATCATCATCTTTGTGCGCCGGTTAAACACTGTCATAGGTTTATGTATGTTAAAGCAAAGATTACCAAAATACTAGTTGAGTGGACTTATTACTACTGCTTATACAATTAGTGATCAACCAAAGCTATCAAAAGATCTCTATTATTGAGTGTAGCTTAATAATAAATATCAATGATAGATATTAATATAAGCAAAAGGCTAAAGTGAGGTAGATGAACATTCCAATTGAATCTCTTCTTTGTGTCCTTTATGTTGTCAACACAATGTTCTGGGTGATCCATTCTACAGCCTTCTTCAGGTGCACTGTCCCTATGGAAAGAGGCGGTCTCTTTTTCCAGTAGTTTAAAGCAACAAAAAAAAGAGCAAAAATCGTAGCAGACTGAAATTTACAAGACACGTAACCAGCAACGCTTATAAGATCAGTTATTCCATTTTTCCAGATACGCATGCAGCTTGTTCCAATTTTTAACATGGAGATGTTCTTAAATCCTTGTTAAATTCCCAAACACATTCTTTTGAGCAAAGAAAACCACATGGCGTTGAAATCCGTACTAGCCTGACTCATACACCTGGTCGATATATGCTGCCTCCTCCAAGTTCCTCACTCTCAGTCAATTATTGGGACCTCATCTCAAAGGGGATAACAAGTACCCTTCTCACTCCAGACTGGGGGCTTCAATGGAGTGGAACGTAGGGCTAGGTCTTCAAAAAGCTCCATGTAAATGTTGGAAATCAACGGGAAAAGTGGAGATCCCATAGCTAGGCCCTCGTTTTGACAAGAGGCCCAAAGTATCACGCCCAAACTGGAAATGTGTCATTCTTACACAACATCAAGGACACTTAGAAGAGATTCAATTTTAAAAAAATAAAATAAAAATTGAAACGTTAATGACTCTTCTCAAAGTTATAGACAGTAGAAAAAATAAGTTGCACCAAAATTTTAAGTAGAGAGAGCCAACCTGGCTGCCTTGACAATTAGATTTTAAATCTTGGTTTTTTATCTCGGGTCCAAAATTGGATAAAAATATTCAATTATCTTAGCCAAAATATCTCCTTGCTTTTCTCATTCTCTTGTATAATATGAAAATAGGAGAAATTTTTATATGCAATAAAATAAAAAGGAAGTATTATTTACTGGTACCCCCTTGCCATAAAAAAATGACGGCAATAATTAAGTAATTTGTCAATTGCATTATACTTATAAAATATCAAAAACATTATGTTGCACAGCATTTTCTTGTTTATGTTCAATATTTCTTGAATATTAAACTAATCTAAAAGTAAAGATACAATTTATAAAATTTAACATAACATAAAATTCTATTTCTACTAAGTTACATCACCAGATGTCACTGATGATGACAGCGTGACAGACGACAAATGCACATCACTAATTTACCTCTGTCAACCAAATTGAAAATAGGTATATTTTTTTCCTGTCCGCAAGATATCTCCAAAAGTTCAAGGAATTTCATTCAGATTTTCTGGAAGGGTAGACAATAGACAAAGAAAAAACAGATTAAGTTTTGGAGCAGATCCATGCACAATTACCTCCCCTACGTCGTAGTTATATGTCCAGGGCTTTTCGTTACATTGATTTCTCTTTCAGCTTCTACATATATGAACCAAAGAATATATGCAACAGTCAAAATTTAAACAGTTAACTACCCCGTCTATCCACTAAATGGTTTCAATGATGTTTATGGTTACTGATAGCAGCGTTGACAGAGGTATGCGCTCTCCAAGTGCTTTCTAAAATTTAAATCAGATATCTTGCCAGATATTTCACATAAAATAAGGACACCAGATAGTTATAAAAAAGAAAAAGAAATTGAGATAGAGATAGAGAGGAAGCCGTTTATTATAATCACGGATAATGTTATGAAACCGTCCGAAGAACCATTTCAATATGTTATGAAACGTTTATTATCATCAAAATCAGTTGGTCACAAACACTTTATGTAAAATGAATTAAAAATTTCATATGTTTTTGTAATGTAAAGTTTTTTATAACAATGAATTTAAAGTGTGAATTTTCATATCCTTTGCTTAATGTTATCAGCTGGTTATTGGTATCTAAAAGACACTGTTCCAAAGTGATCACAATAAGCGACTTGCTCTGTATAATGAAAATAGTTTTATTTATTTATCTAGTGCATTGGATTTATTTTCATACCCGCAAGGGAAAATTTGACACAAAAGTCAAATTTAATGTGGGGACCTACACACACACGTGTGGGCAAGGACTGGTGTCATTTTTTTTGTTTACTTTTGGTCACCCTAGAGCAAGGCCTATCAGCAACTTCTCACATCAAAGGGTTAGTAAGAAGGGAGTATTTATGCCACAGAATTAAGACCAGTAAAAAAACAAAAATAAAATAAAAGTTTAAATAGCTTATTGATGTTAAAATTGTAAAGTTGGAAACACTAAAACATGACGTGTTTAAAATAAAGACTACAAAAGACTAAGAAAAGCAATAAGAGAGTTAAAATGACTTATAAAAGTTAGAAACACTAAAAATGAAGAGCAATAAGAGAATTAAAAAGAGAATTAAAAAAAGACTAACATAGGATAAGTCACTTGTTCACTCAGGATTTAAAAATGTCGAGATTGTACTCATCGGGAAAACAAGGGAGTTTATTCCACATAGCAGATGTTCTTGAGAAGAAGCTATTTGCGCAAAACTTGCGTTGAATCCTTGATATATCTAAAAAGTATGGATGTGCCTTAATTGCAGACTGAGTTTTAACTGAAAATTCGCAAACAGAAGGGACAAGAGGGAATGTAGTTAATCTGAACAATTTCCGTGGAAGTAATGGTAGAAAAGTACAAAACTTGCAACATTACGACGATGAGACAATGGTTGGAGTATGGAAAAAAGCTCATCACCCACAAGTCCACGCATTCATTTCTGTACTCTATCGAGTGTGGAAAATGCCTGATGAGAGGAGCCTGCCAAGATGTGTGCGCAGTACCCCATTTTTGGACGGGTTTGGCTATTATAGAGATATAACAGTGCTTTAGGTGTTAGGAAACCTCGATCAGTAAAAAGATCCTACCATGTGCTTGGCAACAGAAGTAATGTAAGAGTCCCATTTCAAATCAGGTGTGAATTTGAGACCCAGGAGTTTATCCAGGCAGGGGGACTCCTCCAAAATAGTGCCATCCATCGAGATAGGTGGAAGGTCAGGTTTTGCACGGTGATAGTGAAAAGATACAAGATTGGTTTGGGAAGGATTGAATTTAACGAGCCATTTGATACCCCATTTAACAATCACAGTGAGTTCACTGGAAAGATCTGATGCTAGGTCCAGATGACTCATGCTTTTAGAAGTAAGACCATAAAGTGTGCTGTCATCCATATATAAGTCTATAAAGGACCTGATTACATGATCGGGTAGATCATTTATAAACAAAAGGAAAAGGGTAGGCCCTAAGATGGATCTTTGTGGAACCCCTACATTAAAATGAAGTGTCAGGTTGAACCGAACCCTCCCCATTTAATTCAATGGGGAGTTGCCGCCCTGGGACAACTGATTCCCTGAAACTGAGCATACTTTAATTGTCCATAACCAGGTAAATATGTAAGTGTATGATTGTAAGCAATATGGCTGAACATCTCACATTTATCAAGGGGAGATAAATCAATCCCATTCCCTAATTGTCTATTTATAAATTGGTTTGCCTTGATCTTCTGCATAGCATACTGATTTATTTCCTACAGAAACAGGTCTGGTTAGTCACACAATAGAAACTGTCATGCAACCAATGTCTTTTGGCAGCATGCTGTGTTGGGGGGGGTGATCAATTAAAAGATTGGAAAAAGGGGTCATCAATGAATAAGTTACTTCTCTCAGTTTTTGTTGGGCAGTGATCACTAAAAAAAGTCCAAATTTTCAAAAAACAAGCGTGAATGCTACCGGACACAAACTAAGGGACCAATGTGGTATAAACTTACATTGTAAATTGAACCCCCATTAAAACTCTATGGGGGTGGGGGGAGTGTTAAAAAAAAAAAACAAAACTTTTTTTCTAGACATAATAAGGAGTAAATGTTTAAATTTTCAGCCCTTTAGCTCCATTGGTGTGGCCTGTATGTGTGATACATTCATACAAAGCCAGCCAGCCAGACCAACTTAAAAACTGAAGAAAACGGATTTGTTGACAGTTTCTAAAACTTTTTTTTTTTTACCTTTTGTTGTCACTAAAAACTAAATATACTTTTATAAATAGGTAATCTCTGGAATTGTGGATAACAATTAATTTATATGCTTTGTGTGTTTGTTGACCAGTTTTGAAGGAGAATGAAGCAACTAATTAGTCTAAGAAAGCATTATATACAGTACCTGTCATAAGTATTTGAACAGACACTCATTTTACTTCTAACCAGAACTTCTTTACCGGAACATTATGCAAGAAGAACCAAATTGTTTGCATTCAACATAACAATTTTAGAAGGATAGAAACAAAAAAATTATTTCAAGAAATTTCTTGAAATCATTTTTTTGTTTCTATCCTTCTAAAATCTTGTTCAGAATTTTTTAAGGATATTAAAAAAGTGAACTCACATTGCTATATGGAAGAGTTGCCAAACTAGTCAGTTAATTTTTGTTGTAAACACGATGTTTCGGCTGATCCATTCTTCGGTCTACTTCAGGTGTAAAATCTGAATGTGATAACCATGACGTTGGCTGTGTGTGGGGTGGAAAAGTAATTTTGAAGATAAAATTAAAAGGTGAGAAGTGGATTGATTACAGACCATAAGGACCGCCTTTTCGCCTACGCAGATTTAAACTGAAATCAGTCATACCTGACAGGGGTGCTCTAGCCAGCCCCCAAAAGGTATTAGTAGGAGAATAAGGATTACCTGTGTAGGAGGAAGGATGGGCGGAGGGAAATCCCAAATTTGGAAAATCACAAGAGTCAACGATTTTTGGTGATTTATGTTTGATTATGGTGTAATTAATTATGATTCCCCATACCGTCGGCCCTCCTCTGATTTGGAAGTGATTGTCATAAAAGCAGCGGGCTCAAGGCAAGCGAGGAGAACAAAAAACGGAGACTGCAGAATGCAGAGTTCCCATTAGAACCCATACCGAGAGATGACCAGAAGCCAAAATCTCTGACCAACCAACCCAGAAGTACTGCATCCTAAATTTGAAGACCATTTCGTCCAGTCGAAACCTCAAAGTACCAAACCTTAGAAGAAGCCTTTGAGAAATGTCTGCTTTGTTGCGCGTCGCCAGCTGCTATACACCTGTATCACATTACCACTCAGCCAAGTCGGAAGGGTTTCTTTTCTAAAAACCTTGTAACATTTACTGTTGTAAAAGTTCTCTCATTGAATCTAAACCAAGAAGTCGTCTTTTCTGTAACATTTATTTTTCCTTGTGACACCTGCCAACCCAGCATCCATGGATTCTTCAACCATGTCCGAGACCAATCTCTGATCAGGAACACAATGTGGGGGAGTCACGTTACGGACGCCGAAGCATCAAGACAGCTTGTCACCGGTAGCAACGGTGTGTTCACGTCTCCCCGAAGCTCCGCGACCCAGTTGCAGACCAATTTACAGATACTGGGAAGGTAATGATCATTTTGGGGCGGTGGTAAGACATCGGGCTGTCGACACAGATACCCGGTTTCAATCCTCGCTCGGGGCACCAAGGCACTTATAGTCAGTAGCCACACTGATGAGTCGTATAAACGACGAAACAGCGCTGTCTGTGGATTTGACAACATATATATATATATTGTCAAATCCACATACAGCGCTGTTTTGTTGTCTTACGACTCATCAGTGTAGCTACTGACTATAAGTACCTTGGTGCCTCGAGCCAGGATTGAAACCGGACCTCTGGGCCAGCAGTCCGACAACTTACCAATGCTCCAAGTCACCGCGACGGATTTGTAGGCAATTTTTAATGCATATAAACTCATATGTTTTAATCTATTTATGAGAGCGCTCAACTCGAATTTCTCCGAAGAGCTAAGTGTAAATAGCTATATAGAGCAGTGTCACCGTTTTATTTTTCTGCCCGTAACACTGGGCTTTGATACTCTGGGATAAACATTTTTGTCTCCAACAGAAAAATTCTTTTAAGAAATCGTTTCATAGAAATTCAAATATATCCGTGAATCTTTTCACAGGTATCAAACTAGTACACAAGAATAACCAGTAGATAAATCCTTACCAATCACATTTCCTAGAAAATACCTATGTTCTTATTTTTTTCCTTCCCTGTCCAGAAAGTATCGACCCATTTTGAATATCAACTAATCAGAGGGGACCTCGCTGTGCATGCATGAACAGACACTCTCCAGTGGAGTTAGTCAGTAGTGAGACGTCACTGAGTCAGCTTGTGTACAGTGCGACAGTCACATTCACGATGACCGAGCGAGTCATTCTTCACATTCTCATGCAGGTATTTTTGGCAAAATATTGCGTCAACCACCCTCCAGTCCATATTGGGCTCCCAGTGATTTCTGGCTTTTCCGAAAGAGATTTCAGATTGTGGACGAGGTTAAGGATAACGCAATGCAGCAACTGATGGCAACCCTGAAAGAGTACTTTGCAGACTGCTTTGAAAAGTGGAACGGATGCTGGGATAAGCGAGATCCCAAGAGGAGTACTTTGGCCTTGGTTGGCTATTTTTTTTTTTATTATTAAATGGCTGGATACTTTCCGGACAGACATCAAGAAAAGTCTGACACAAGGACCATATTTATTGAGCATCAAATAACCAGATTTTTTCTTCTCCTTGGAATGTCTTTGAGAGAAAAAAAAGTAATAAAAAAAATAGTAAAAAAAGAAAAGCAGAGCAGAGGCATAGCAAGAAGGGTGCGAGGGGGGGCAGTCATAATAAAGTAATAATAATTATGCCCTCCCCTCGGATAAAGCGCAACTGCCCCCGGGCGCTGAGAACCCTAGCTACACCACTGAAGCAGAGAGAAAAAAGTTCCATACAATTTATTTTGGTGTAAATGAAATAAGTTGAGATCAGTATTTCTTTTTATTAGAAATCATTATTTTGTGGAGAATACAATTGCCTTTTAATGAAGAACAAAAGATACCGCATATATACAGAGAATAGTGGAATGCATTGAGAGAGAGAGAGAGAGAGAAAAAAGTTTTGTTTTTAAAGAAAATAATTCTTCATTAGATTTTTTTTATTTGTACATACATTTCATACACATCACCTCAGTCAATTACAATTTTAAACAAGAAATATTTAAAAAAAAAAAAATTAAATTCACATACCTTTGCAAAACATGTTGCTAAGGACCATGTTTAAAAAAAAAAAATTTTATTTATTAATTTAATACAATCATTTAAAATTACCATATGTACTGGTATATTAGATGGACATTTAATTAAAAAAACCCAAAAAACTATGCAAATATTTCACTGCATCCAATGCACTGGTATTAGGAATAGGAGAAAGCTCAATATGGACAGTTATAGGTCTTGGATGAGTTGCAGTGAGCAATAGTCCTCCAAATACCCTTCTAAACCATTCGTCTTATAGTCTGGCATATACAGTATATCTTATCAGATGAAACAATTTTGTTTAATATGGAAAATATTTTATCTAACTGTAGAACACACACACACCATAGTTTTTCAACTCAACAGATAAACTTGTCTGAATTTTGTTAGAAGGGGTGCATTAATCATTGTGTACAGTATAACTATTTTCCTCGTCTAAATGTTTATTTGTTCTCAACGTTTCGGCCGTCTACCCGCCAGCCTTAGTCAGGTGTTCTTTGTTCTAGAATGTTGAATCACTTCATAGAAGGTATGCTCGTATTCAACTTAACGTCATAACCGGGTTTTTTGTGAATAAATGAACATACAGACAAAGAAAATAGTCCGACCATACACCATGATTAACAAATAAACATCCATACATCATTGACACAAGACATAAAAGACACACGCACACATACATACACAGAAAATATTTAGGTTCTTGATAATTTAAGGAACATGAACAGAGAAACCATGATGAACACAAAATAGGAATCAAAATGGCCACTTGGAGACTTGAACCAGAATGAGATATCCAACACTCTCACAGATCCAAGATTTTGAACGGGGAGGGGGTGTTTCCAAATGGAAACATTTATTTTTACAAATAAATATGTGAAAAAGAAAACAAATTTTAAACATCAAAAACAAGAACTTAATTGTGATCCGGCATTTTCCACTTATATTCGAGTCGTAGCTTTTTATAACTAGAATTGACTAAAAAGGATATAGTAAAAAAATTATTCAAAGACATTTACTACAGAACCAATAAATAAAAAATTTATAAGGAGGAAAGACATCTTACTTAGACGAAAAACAAAATAAAACATTTTTGTTATTTAAGGTTAATTTATGATTACTTGGGATTTTTGGTTTCTTTTATTTATAAAATTTCTTTATCTAGATATTTAAAAAAGAATTTGTAATAGTGCTTTGCTCGAGCAGGGGGTGGGTTCGGACCTCCTGGATTCGCGCCTACATACAAAGTAAGTTTATATGTTTCATATAATCTGAATGGCTTTACAGCTTATTGTTATCAAAGATTCTACTATTTAAACTAATGTAAATAATTAACTGAATTTTGATTTCATATAACCTATCTTGGGATACCAGACTTCACCACCAAATCCTCTACAGCGACCTCAGTGTTGAACAGTATTTACGATTATTTTTTTGTCTTTTCAAATATTGAAAATCCACTGAAGTAGTTTTGAATAAATAATGCACAAAGGTCAAGGGAGAGAACTCTCTAAATGGATGGAAGCCGTTGTATTTAGAGAATTTTACACAAAGTGAATCAGTGGAAATCTGTGGCTCAAGAGAATAAGAAGGCAAACAAATTAGATTTTACAAACACCACAAAATGTTGGGTAAATATTTTTGATTTATATACATACCAACTTTTGTTCAGACAATCTAATCTCTTATTGACCGATTCATTGCACGGCCTTCTTCAGGTGTAATATGTAATAAAAGATCCTCTTTTATTGGTCTGTTTCTCCGGTGGTGCAGAGCAAAATCTTTGAATGGATTAATTTTTTACATTTCCTTACGGATATTACATATTACACCTGAAGAAGACCCTACAATGAATCGGCCGAAACGTTGCGTCAACATCAAAGATGGGAAGAAGAGATTAGATTGTCCAAACAAAAGTTGGTATGTTAATAACTCTTCTCAAAGTTATGGACAATTTTTGATTTATACTTTCACTTTTTGTGAATAAAATATATTTGAAGGGTTTAAAAAAAACCCCCAAAAACCCCCCAATTATTCAGTGTTTAATAAGAATTTGACTATTTGACCTTTTTCTCAAGTTTTCATCTTGAAAATTCCTGGATACTAGAATCAGTTTGTCATTAGTTTTATCTGTAATTAATTTAATTAAGTATGAATTGAGAAAATAAAATGGCTGTCCAAGGTAGATAACTCCAGGTTGATTAACTACTAATAACAGTTTTTTTATAAGAAAGTAAGAAGAATTTGCAAATAATTATAATATAAACTCTATAAATAGGAAGTGATTTGACATCAAACTCGAGGCTGTCGAAGGCAGCTTTTAAGCAAGTAAATAAAATAAAAATGTCTTGCATTAGGTTGTATCTCTTTTAAAGATTCTGAGGGAGCCAATTAAGTGAGGCGAACAAAACAGAATCTGATTTTTGCTCAGTGTTCAATGTGGGATTAAATCATAAATAAATAAATTTCTACCTGTTCAATATTTGAATGATGTCACATTGTCTCCAGGAAGCAGACAAATATTACGAATAAAGTGAGAAGAAAAAACTGATTAAATCTAGAACAGGTCTGGTTAGTTACTCAATAGAAACGTCTTTTGGCAGCATGCAGTGTTGGGGGTTGACCAAAAAGATGGGGACTAATGAGTAAGTTGCTTCTCTCGCCTTTTGTTAGGCAGTGATCACTAGAAAAGTCTGAATTTTAAAAAAAACACGTGTGAATGCTGCCGGACACAAACTAAAGGATCAATTTAGCAAAAACTTACATTGCAAATTGAACCCCCCACTAAAAACCTACTTAGGGGGGAATTTTCAAAAAACAAAAAAAAGTTTGTTCGAGACATAAGGAGCAAATGTTGAAATTTTCTGCTCTCTTGGTGCCACCAGTACGCTTCATACATATATAGATACATAGCCAGCCAGACCAACTTAAAAACTGAAGAAACCTATGTTGACACTTTTGGTTGACGGTTTCTAATTAGACTTTAAAATAAAGAATTTTCTGCAATTATTGCATTAGAAATTTTTAAAAAAATTGTGTCTGTGTTTATTACAAGAGAAGTGAGAAAAATTGCTGAACCGATTTCTTTTGTGACGAAAGAAAAAAAAGGTTTGTTTTTAGATGTTCAGTACCAGATCATTTATCCGGCTTCCAAAAACCAGAATTCCCTGAAGACCACTATTTTTTTAAAACTGGCTAATTTTGAATCGGGTCGGCTTTGTAGTCGTTTGCCACTCGGCTGCTCTTTGTGGCTGAATTGTCTTGAAATTAGTGGATTAATATTGATTAAACAGAACCTTTTTCTGAATTAATTTGTATTTGTTATAAACAGTTTCATTACTTACGTTTTATCATATTTTATATTTTAAGAATTTTAAATGGATTAATAAAAGATCAAACAGACCCTGCTTTAGAAGTGTACTAATTTGTATCTGTTAAATACAATTTTGTTTTTTACTTTTCATTGTTTATTTGCATTTTCTATATTGTATGCAACTCAACCACTCTGTTTTAATTTATAATTTTTTCAAGAATTTTAAGTGGATTCATAAAGATCGAACTGACCCTGCTTTAGAAGTGGATTGATTTGTACCTGTTAATACAATTCGGTTTCTTACTTTTCATTGTTTTTTGTATTTAAAGTATACAGTGGAGGCAGTAAGTATATGAAATATTGAACGTTTAAAACAATAACTTTTTTCATAGTTGCTCTACTAATACATTTTGTTTGTGTGTTTTTCAAATACGGTTACATATTCAATAATAAACATATTTACTTCATATTTTGTCTGTATCACTGTCTATGTTGTATCTTAGATGTGGCCTAATTTGAACTTAGTAGTTCACATATGAAGAATGTTATTGGATGGAACGTTCAATTTTCCATCCCCCCCGTGTATATTAAGCCTTGGACCAGAAATCCAGGTCACCTCTGGTCCCAAGCTTGCCGGATAAACGGTCCGGTACTGTATGAAACCTTAGACACGATGAAAAAAACATGACAAATGAAGTGGACATAAAATGCCTTCATTTTGACTCATCAAAATC
>VCCN01006731.1:1418394-1439650 GCA_006491835.1 Architeuthis dux | reverse complement strand
CCCCAAGTTTATGTTCTTTTTCAAAACTGGTTAAAAGTCAATGTTAAACAACATTTTAAAATAAAACTCAAGAACCAATATAGATATTTAATAAACTTAGCTTAGTCTGGCACAGGGCCACAATATTGGGACATCCTTGGACCAGATAATTGCATATATGTATACACCTATACATACATACATACATAAGACACAGACACGCACAGAAACTACAAACATTTACATAGATAAATTTCATATTTTATGAATACACAACCTATACATCAGGGACAAATACCACAGACTTACACACAAATATCAGAGACTTACACACAAATGATATTATACAACAAATATACATGAACAATAAATAAAAAAAATATGTACTTTGTTTGGCCTTGATTTTAATCCATTTTTCCTGCAACATTAGTCTGATCATAGATTTTAAGTTATTTGATTATTTTGGTACTGAAGCTACTTAATTTGGTCCCAAGACCAGAGAAATTTGGTCCTGTGTGGAAAAAGACATCTGGCAACCCTGGGATACAATAGTACATGAATATAACAAAATATTGGCTTAGTACATATTAGTATGTTAAAGAGAAGAGTTGCACTTAAACGATTGTTATTAGTTTGTTTTAGATGGAATTAGTAATGGGAAAGTGAGCCCAGCAAGAGGACCTACCTTGGGAACAGGGAAGAAGCAATAGGTGCCGCGTATATGAAAGTGTTCAGGAGGTAAGCATGCTACCATGCGAACATTGCAGAAGGCTTTTATAAGACTCACAGCGCTAAAGGGAAGAGATAAAGAATAATTTTGGTCTGAATTTTTCAGATGAGGAATTATCATTATACATAAATAAGAAAAAAAAAATAATATATATACAGGGAGTCCCCAGGTTACGAACAAGTTTGTAGGATCTGTACTTAAGTCGGAACAGTTACTTATGGTGTATATCTAGTGTCAGTTAGTCAAATGTTTGTCTCAGTATATAGTGTATAGTTTACCTTTCTATGTATAAAAACCATTAAAGAAACAATAATAATATAGTAATAATAACAATAATATTCCATACAAGTATCTTTTCATTCTATTTGGATTGTTTACATTGAACTGTGTATTAAGCGGAAGTGCTGGTCTTGTACCTCCAGTTCTGTGTGCGTGCATATATGACCTTGCTTATCTATAGTATGGACCTCGAAGATCCAGTGGCATATCTAGAGTGTGGCAGGCATGGCATGTGCCCAAGGCGCCATTCTCGGATAGTGAAAAAAGAATTTTCTTCAGATGTACTGTCTTTGATTATGGGTGAGAAGCACTAGTATGACCAGATTGTTTATCCACTCGTATTAATCATTAGTTAGAAATACATTGCTTGGAGTTACATAACCACATACCTCACAGTACCACCTATCAGTAAGACCATTCTCCTGTGAAAACTAGTGACGGAGTCCAAAAATCTATGAAATTCTATGTTCTCATCAAAAGTGTGGAAAGTCGTCCTGGATCCACATCTTTCACCGGGTGTCCACGATGAATTCATCTGCATGGTGACATCTACAGATCTTCAGAGTTTACAGGGAGAAGCATTCATAAAGTCAAGTACTATGATCAGTGTTGCCAATTCAGCACGTTTCTTGTTTTGGCAGTGCAAAATGCGCTAAATTTGCACTTAAACATCTTTTGCCTATCATTGACAATTTTTAGTGTGTTTTTGGCAGTCAAACTAGCGCGAAAATATTTTTTGAGCTGACAACATTGGTTATAATTATCTGTAGGATGGACCAAGTGGATAAACTAAAATAAATGAAACTAAACTGTAACTATATAATTAATTGAATGAAGTTTTGAAAAGCATCCACCAAGTTTTTCATTGTCATTACAATAATAATAATGTAACCATAGAGAATGTGTGTTCATAAAGAAAAGAATTAAAATACACAGAATAAATAGTGTTTAACTTGAAAATGGGTACAGCTAAGTAACTATTTTTGGCTAACACTGGCATGAGTTTTAAATATAAATGTATTTCCATATTAAAATTATTTGTGTAAACAATATAAACCTGATAAGAATTTGTATTAGGAAATTTTAGCCCAAAACACATGCAGATCTTAAAATCTTACCACTGAAGGCGTGAATGTTTTGATTATAAACTGTGGTCTGTAACTCAATTAAAAAGATTTTCTTTATGCAGTTCGTAAGTACTAGTTGTTTGTAAGTCGGACGTTCGTAACTCAGGGACTCCCTGTACATCTAAATAGCTGGCAAAAGTTTGCTTCCCCTTGTATTTACAAACATTAGACACTGGCAAGAAGTGGTCTGTGTTACATTTCCAAAAACAACAGGGGAAGAATGGACTGCTTACGACAAATAAAAGGTTTATTGCCTCTTTACATTTCCAAGATGGCGGTCGAAAGACAACAAAGCAATAAAAGCTAAAAGTGATCCCTATTGAAGTGATATAGAAACAGGTCTGGTTAGTCACTCAATAGAAACTGTCATGTGACCAACGTCTTTTGGCAGCATGCCACATTGGGAGTGATCAATTTAAAAATTTGAAAAAGGGGTGATCAATGAATAAGTTACTTCTCTCCTTCTGGCTTTTTGTTGGGTGGTGATCACTAAAGAAAACTCTGAATTTTCAAAAAAGCATGTACACAAACTAAGAGACCAATTTAGTATAAACTTACAGTGTAAATTGAACCCCACACTAAAAACCTATTTCTTGGGGGGGTAATTTTCAAAAAACAAAACAATTTTTTCTAGACATACTAAGGAGTAAATGTTTAAATTTTCAGCCCTCTAGCGCCATTGGTGCAGCCTGTATGCATAATACATACATAGCCAGCCAGACTGACTTGAAAACTGAAGAAACCTATGTTGACAGTTATGGTTGATGGTGTTTAACAATGATTTAATCTCATAACCCCAACATCATCTGGCATAGATATGACGAACCTAATACCATAATTAACAAGAGACAATGTTCATCTTTTAATCTGGGCAACACTAAGCCACCTTACTAGTTGGAAAAAATCTTTATATATGGTAGAGGTAATTTGACAATGTGGAAATGAGAGATTGAGAAAAGCGTGTTACATCTCAAACATTTATTATCATTAAGATAAGCCTTGATGTATTTTGCTGAGTTTCATTCAGAGTCTTCAGAAGCTCTTTTGTAGTGCAGAAAACTTGTGTGTGTGCAGTCTGATTACTCACATGTTTGTGTGAAATGTATACTGAGCGGGGAAAAACAGAGAGAGTGTTGCTTTTCTCAATCTTTCATTTCCACATTGTCGAATTACCTGTATCATTCTGTCGAATTTCCTTACATCTACATAAACATCTTTATATATACACAAATGTTTTTTCGGACAATCTAATCTCTTCTTCCTTCCCATCTTTGATGTGGACACAAGGCTTCGGCCGATTCATTCTATGGCCTTCTTCAGGTGTAATATGTAATGTATCTAAGGAAAGAGAGTCTCTTTCATTGGTCTGTCTCTGGTGGTGCAGAGCAAAAAACGGTATCCAAACAGAAAATCTAAACCCTTGTAATGTAAACGCTTGTAAATAGGTTATTCTATTTTAGCAATTTTTGGTCTCGTTACCATTCTTCCTCCAGTAACACATTCCAGACAATATTGACATGTCAACCATTATTCATTTTTGATTGAACGTCTCAAACTTGGACATGTCTGAAACTTGGTAATGTCTGAAACCCGACTATTTTTAAGAATTAAATAATTATTTACCATTTCTTATGATTATTTATAATTAATTATTTATATTTATAAAAATGTCCAAACACCATTCAAAATTTCGGGGGTGACGCTCTGGTATAGGACAACGCAACTTATGGTAAATGTAAACCCCCCCCCCCCTCATTTGGAAATGGATACAGGAAGAATAAAAGATAAATACATACATATTTATTTACAGGTGTTGTCTACATGATTTGTATTTTGGTAATATCTTAAATTCTGGGCTATTCACATAACTTTGTGGTGTTAACCACCCGACCCTGTTGTACTGAAATTGGGCCTAACCTATGCTAAACCCAAAACTCGGGACACCCTTAGCCCTGAGGTTGCTGAATTTGATTTTTAGTTAGTGGTTTTATTAAAGAAATAAAAATCGGCAACCTTTAATTTCTGAGCTGTCACCTCAGTTATTGATTGTCTAAACAGACTTCTTTAAGAATTCTTTCAAGCATTTTGTTCTAATTCTCCATTAAAATATTTTGTAAAATACAAATATAATATAAATGATAATATGCGGCTCCAAAATTTCCCATGGGGATGTGAGGCAATTTTTTTTTAGAAGATTATCGCCACTGTGGGCATGCGCTATCAAAAAGTTTCGCCATCCACCGCTGGCCTATCACATACACACCCACATCATCATCTGTTGATTTTATTTGACGACCACCCTCAAAGGTTTTGCTTTTACCAATCACACCAGCTTTTTTTTTTTGTTGTTTTTTACAAACCCCAACATTATTGAATTCTGTGCCTTTTAATTGGTGTCCATTTATGTTTTATTGATTTCAATTTCCAAACTCACTTAGTGAATTGTGCTGGACAGACAAACAATAAAGAACCCATTTAAAAAGAATAACATCTGTGTCGTCAGACAGGATGTTCGTAGGTGGGTAAGACTTCTAAGAGTTCTGCAATATTTGGAGCATTTAACACAATAACAGGTCTGGTTAGTTACTCAATAGAAACCGTCACGTAACCAATGTTTTTTGGCAGCATGCCATGTTGGGGGTGATCAATTAAGAAATTGGAAAAAGGGGTGATGAATGAATAAGTTACTTCTCTTGCCTTTTGTTAGGCTGTGATCACTAAAAAAGTTTAAGTTCTCAAAAAACAAACCAGACACAAACTAAGAGATCAATTTAGCACAAACTTACATTGCGAACTGACCCCCCCCCCCCCACTAAGTTTTTTCTCAACATAATAAGGAGCAAATGTTGAAGTTTTCAGCCCTCTAGCTCCATTGGTGCAGCCTGTATGCATGATACATACATAGCCAGCCAGCTACTGAAGAAACCTATGTTGACAGTTTTGGTTGATGTTTCTAATTATTTCAATGGTATCAGAGAAAATGTATCACTCTTTATCGGTCTATTTCACATATAGCACACCATCATGATTCCAAACTCCTTCGGATCTTCAAGATTTGATGTCCAATGACTATCACCAATGGCGAAACAACGTCAACACGCCAAAGACATGGACATATAATAAGTTGATATCATCAGCCTCCAAGAAACTACTTTCTTCCATTTTGAAATGAAAACTAGACAAGAAAGGATTGGCTTTTTAAAAAAAAATCAATGCGGACTCTGCAATAGATTTTACCATTATATGCTGAGATATGAATGCCGTAATTGGGAAGAAAAACAAAAAAAAAAAAAAAAAGCAAGAAAGGACTAGCTGGAGAAAAAAAAAAAAGAGTGGAAAAGACTGGTGAACAAGATATGTGATGTCCAAGCAGGGACGGCTTTACCGTACCCAGCGTAAAGGTGATAATATATTATCATTTACAACTAATAAAAATAGTTTGCATCAATCGAGCAGAAACAGTGTCTCAGAGTGGCTAAGTGATCAGTCAGAGTATTATGAATATACAAAGCTGGGGCCCTGAGATGGGAAATGAAGAAATGGCTTGTTGCCTGCTGATTCGATCGAGGAATTGAAAGAGTGTTGGAAATGTGTGGAAATCTGACCGCAGGGCACAAAGTCTCTTCAAAACGGGAGGACCACAGGGCACAAAGTCTCTTTCACAGGACACCTCTTCGGAGGGAACCTCTTCTGCACAACACTGGCAAACGCACTGTTTTCCTTTGAATATTTGCTCTACGCCAACAACGTTCGTCAGACTGTGGGCCAAAAGCGAATTGTTCTCACTCCAACAATCGGCCACTTATATCATGCCAAGTGTTTGACGCAGCAAAACATGAGCGGGGAGCCCGGATGTTCCAACAGAGTCTCTTCGGCTGTAGTTGGTCGGAGGGTTCAGGTTAGACCTTGTGGTTAGTACTGCCACCACAAAATGCTAGTCTTCTCCACATTTAAATATACACAAAATATAGAGAGACAGACAGATGAAACAAGATGGAGAATGACAAGCTCGGCTGCTGTGGGGGGGAGGGGGGCAAACTACACTCCTACAACAGTGTTTGTTGAATACAAATATTTAGGGGAGGCAACTCTTCACTGATTGCATTTCCAATATTAGAAATGCAATCAGTGAAAAGTTGCCTCCCCTAAATTAGGTGAGGATTGTTCTTGCTCTTGTTATGGTGGAAAAACAAAGTCAACTCCAGCCTCTGATTTGGACGAGAGAGAAAGTGTCAAAGAAGAGAGAGAGAGACAGAGAGAGAGAGTGAGACAAAGAAGAGACAGAGAGAGAGAGACATAGAGAGAGAGACAGAGAGAGAGTGAGACAAAGAAGAGAGAGAGAGACAAAGAATAGAGAGAGAGAGACAAAGACAAAGAATAGAGAGAGAGAGACAAAGAAGAGAGAGAGAGTGAGACAAAGAAGAGAGAGAGAGAGTGAGACAAAGAAGAGAGAGAGTGAGTGAGACAAAGAAGAGAGAGAGTGAGTGAGACAAAGAAGAGAGAGAGTGAGACAAAGAAGAGAGAGAGTGAGACAAAGAATAGAGAGTGAGACAAAGAAGAGAGAGAGAGAGACAAAGAATAGAGAGAGAGAGACAAAGAATAGAGAGAGTGAGACAAAGAAAGAGAGAGAGTGAGACAAAGAAGAGAGAGAGTGAGACAAAGAGAGAGAGAGAAAGAAGAGAGAGAAAGAAGAGAGAGAGTGAGACAAAGAAGAGACAGAAGAGAGAGAGTGAGACAAAGAAGAGAGAGTGAGACAAAGAAGAGAGAGTGAGACAAAGAAGAGAGAGAGAGTCAAAAGCAAACAATTTTTTTTTCAATTGCTAATGAAACAGGTCTGGTTAGTCACTCATTAGAAACCATCATGTGACCAATGTCTTTTGGCAGCAGGCCATGTTGTGAGTCATCAATAAGTTACTTATCTAGCCTTTTCTTGGACAATGATCACTAAAAAAACGTCTGTGAATTGCTGCTGGACACAAACTAATGATTAAATTTAGCATAAACTTACATTGCAAATTGAACTCCCCACTAAAAACCTATTTAGGGGTAATTTTGAAGAAAAAAAAAGAAAGTTTTTTTTTGACATAATAAAGAGTAAATGTTGAAATCAGAATTGGACAATAATGACTAAACTAGGCTTTCCTTTTATCACCTCTGAAGAATCTTCAGACTTAGCTGAGAAATGTTACCAACCTTGCTTCAACTGAGAGAGAGTCCCTGCTTTGGTCAAAGGTCTTTGATGAGAATATATTACCTATAATATTATTCAGCTTGTTCCTACCTACATTTGAATGTTACGCTTTCAGTAGTAACATAAGAGAAAGGTTGGGTAGTTTAATAAGAGGGTAGAAATGGAAAGAACAGAAAAGAAAGTTAGATAGTTTAATAAAAGAGAAGAGAGGACAGAAACGAAAGTGAGTACTTTAATAAGAGAGTAGGACGGGAGAGGAGAGAAAAGCAGTTAGGTAGTTTACTGTGGGGATAGGGAGATTTTCTCATATGAAACTAAGATTTAGATAAAAACATGGATGGCAACAAAGATTGGAAGGGATAAGGGAGAGAATGAGACGACACAGGCAAAGGGTGACAGAAGAGCAGAAGCATGAGATAATGGTTAATCTTAGTTGTCAACACTTCTGGAATTTCCATGGGTTTCCCTAGTTATGCTATTATTCTAACAAAATAAATAAAAGAATAGTTTAGATCAGGGGTCTTCAATGTGGGCTGTACTGGCGACTAGTGGCCAATTTGCGATTTTAAATGGGCAGTAGTTTGTTTTGAAGAAAACTAATTTTTATGTTAGGTGGGCGGTAGAATCTTTTAATCTCTTTAAAATATGTGGGCAGTAAGCGAAAAACAGTCAAATACTGCTGGTTTAGATCAAATATTTGTTGATCAATGTCAATAATATTTTGCTTTTTGACTCATAATTTGTGGCAAATGAACTCTTCAAACAGCTTTTCGTACAAGTGGCTTTTATAGATAATTGCTAATGAATATTGAATTCTCTACAGAAATCTACACAGTACAAGAAATCATTAGTGAAACGACCTGATGTCTCCCAAGGGAACCAAGCTGCTCAGTTCTGAAGAGGCATGAAACAGCTAATCTGATATATTTGTTTGTATTTCATTTTATAAATAATTGCACTGGCATTAAAATGATGAATAACAGGCCTGGTTAGTCACTCAATAGAAACCGTCATGTGAACAATGTCTTTTGACAGCATGCTGTGTTGGGGGTGATCAATTAAAAAATTGGAAGGGATGATCAACGAATAAGTTATTTCATCGGCTTTTTTTGAGCAGTGATCACTAAAAAAGTCTGAATTTTCAAAAAACATGTGTGAATGCACAAACTAAAGGATCAATTTAGCATAAACTTACATTACAAATTGCCCCCCCCCCAAAAAAAAACCTATTATGGGGGGATTTAAAAAAACAAAACTTTTTTCTAGATATAATAAGGAGTAAATGTTTAAATTTTCAGTCCTTTAGCTCCATTGGTGTGTCCTGTATGCATGATACATACATAGCCAGCCAGCCAGACCAACTTAAAAACTGAAGAAATCTATGTTGACAGTTTTGGTTGACGGTTTCTAATTGTTAATGAATATTGAATTCTTACAGAAATCAATACAAGGTACAAGAAAACATTAGTAAAATTGCCTGATGTCTGCTTTTTGTTTGTATTTCATGATTGCCCCCCTGCCATTTTAATGATGAATAATTTGTGGCAATTCAGGATGCAAATTGACCTAAATACAGTGGTACCTCTCATACAGAAGGAGTCTTTTAACAAAATTTCATTTAGCAAAAGATCCCAATTGCCCCCCCCCCCAATCTCTTTCAGTTCGCGAGAAAAAAAACTCAACAAAATTTCATAAAATTATCCAGAATCATCTTTCATTTATAATTATCTAGATTTATATCTAGTATCTAAGCACTTATATTTGGACGGACAGACAGACAGACATTTGGTGAATTATAATAAGATTATTTATTCATTTATTATATTATTAACACATGTTTATTTGTATCTATACATTATTTAGAAAGTAATTAGTACATTATACATTATTTACAAGGTTATTATTAAGGTTTTAGGGGTCCAATATTCTTATTTGAGAACAAATTACTGATACCCCATAGGTTTAATTATTCACTTAACAAATTTTCATCTAACGGGACGTTTTGTGGAACAAATTGTCCTCATTAAGAGAGGAACCATTGTACTAAATTGACCTACTAGAAAAACTGGTTGTTCCTTTTTTTAATGCTGTCTATAAATGATTGTGAATCTGCAAAAAACAACATTTTCCCCAATCACTTGTGTACCATTCAAAAGATTCTTTGCTTCTAAAAGCTGTCTAGGCAATAAAAGTTGCTGAATTTCAACATTCCACCACATAAATATGTTTAATTTGGATATTTGTCCACTAAAGATTTTTTTATTTCAACATTAAAAGCTGTCCGGATATGTCCAGGTACTAAAAGATGCCACTTTCAATGTCTGGGCACACAAAACTTCAATATTCGACCACTAAAAAATATTTTATTACAATATTAAAAGCATTTTCTGTCTGGGCACTAAAATATGCCAACTTTCAAACTCCAGGCACTTACAGATGTTCAGTTTCACCATTCAATCACATCAATCTAACTACAATTGAAGAAGTGTGTGTGTGTGTGTGGTGATCAACTACAAAATTGGAAAAGGTGGTGATCACAGATACTTATATTGCCTTTTGTTGGGCTGTGATCATTAAAAATTTAAAAAAACAAGCATGAACGCTTCCAGGCACAAAGTAAAGGAACAATTTAGCATGAACTTGAATTGAATCCCCCCCACTAAAAACCTATTTTGGAGGGGAATTTTCAAAAACAAAAAATAAAAATTTTTTCTAGCTATAATGGGGAGTAAATGTTGAAATTTTCAGCCCTCTATAGCTCCATTGGTGCGGCCTGTACACGTAACACATACATAGATAGATAGATAGCCAACCAGACTCACTAGAAAACTGAAGAAACCTATGTTGACAGTTTTGGTTGATGGTTTCTAACTATAGATTATCAAAAAGACATTGTAAAGGCAAGAAGCCAACTATGGCAAGAAGAAGACAAGATAATAAAACCTTTTCAGGATTAAAAGCTTCTCTTTATGGTGGTATTTCAGAACATTGGACAAGAGACAGAAAGAGTCAGGTTTTTATTACAAATGCTTGGTAGGTGATATTTGTTAGTCATACATTCTATGGACTAGCTGAAAACCTGCACTATGGTTGCGATTTTCACCTAGTTCCTAGTTTCATGGGGATATGGTTCCTAAGTTATGATAAAACAGATGGATGGACAGACATTTGGTTGATTATAGTACGATGATCAAATTTTTTAGGTAAGTGCAAACGCAGCCGGACACAAAGTAAGGGTCCAGTTTAGCATAATACCTACATTATAAATCAAACCAGCCACTAAAAACTTGAAAAGTTTGATATTTTCAAAAACTAACTTGCTAAAAACATGCTCATGTGTCTGATTAATACATTAAGACAATTTGATGGGTCTGTTGTGTGGTTCCCGAGTTATGCCAATACAGATGGACGGACAGACAGACAGACATTTGGTGAGTTATAGTATGATGATGAAGGAAATCTTTGATTGCAAAATAATTTGGAACTCTAGCTGAGGATAGCACTGATAAAAAAAACAAGCCAGTACTGTTCTATGCAAAAAGGCAATCACATACAATTTTGGTAGGGGGATGAATGCTATCTGGTAGAAAAAAGGTTTTAGATATACCTTGTAATGAACAGCAGAGTAGATCATTGAAGGTGACCAAGCATAATGAACTAAAGCACCTGGTTTGATGGGTTGTAATATTTTCTTTTGAGGTAAAATAGAGATGGACATGCGCACTTGTGATAAATTCAAAAAGATAATTCTTTGGGTGTATCAAAAAGGATTTTCGTTTTTCATAGACCTTTACTCAAAAGCTTATTTCATGCACACATCTAAAAACTTTCTGTGACTCCACTATATTATTAATGTTATTATTATATATATCATATTATTATCAATACTAATCAGTTGTACTTTTTGTTTCAGATGTTATAATGGCGGATACAAGTATTGAGATTCTGGCAATTTTGAGGCATTATTTTGAACTGGGCCTCAAAACTGCTGAAGTTGCTTGCAGAATTCTGGAAGTGGAAGGAAATGAAACAATATCTGACCGAACTGCCCAGAATTGGTTTAAGGGTGGCGACTATTAATAAGATAATAGAGTTATAGATAGTCTTTAGATATCTTGAAATACTTTTGGAGTAAAGTTCTGTAAAAAATGAAAATACTTTTGATACAACATAATATTTTCCCCACAGTGAAAATTAGATCAGCTTAGGTGTGTTGACACATGCAAAAATAGTTCTAGAGATGAGGAAATATGGACAAACGAAGAATGAAAATATCCCAATCGCCACACCAAATACAGGTATCCCCACTTTACAAAAGTTCTCTTTACACTACTTTGCTTTTATGAATGAACTCAAGCCACCACATCTTTGAACTGTGTCTGTGAGCATCAGTGTTTTATCTTGATATATTTTGTGCATCTGTTAGCAATAAGTGTCCTAAGGCATCAGAAAAGCTTAAGAGAGCTTGTAAGTGTGTTACACTTAGCACAAAACTGGCAGACATAGAAAAAGGTTATTATTGGAGTCTGGGAACACTAAAAAGATTTTCTCATATCCATTAATGGTAATTGCTTCTTAGAATTATGCCATTTTGGCTTACAAAAGGTTTCATAGGAATGCTCTACTTTTGGATAGCTGGGGAAACCTGTATATAATTCCATCATGAATTCAATTAGTTGCAATGGATCATTCCCATTGATTTTCAGTCTTGTTGAAGATGATATCATTTTTCAACTGCAGATGGACAGAGGTGTAGCTGAGGGAAGTGGGACTATTTAAAAACACCCCCCCGGGCCCTCCAATGAAGTGGTGGTGGTCGGGGGTGCAAATGCTTTGTAAATAGTTCACCTACTGTATTCCTACTGACAAATCTAACTAAATGTTAAAGGGGGCCCTCAAGGAGCCAAACCCCCCGAGCTCCCAAATCCCTAGCTACGCCTCTGCAGATGATGGTGACAAAATATACCAAAAGGTGAAAAAAACAGGATGTCCCTAAGGTAACCATCTATTTTGAAGGAATTGGGAAGATTTTAAGTAATTGTTTCTATTGACAGAATTGAATGCAAATTTCGATCCAATATTCATAGATTTAGAACATTTCAGTTGATTCACAATTGTTTTTGTTAAATTTGATATTTTTTCTCAGACCCATATCATTGACGATAAATATGCTCAGATCCAGTCCTCGTGAATTTATTCAATAATTCACAAATAGCTTGGTCTCTAGGGCTGGTTTTATGAAACTTCCCCTCAAACTTTTCTCTAATTTCATGCCTTTCATCCTGAATATTACTACATGAACCCATTCTTGTACATTCATTGTCAGTGATATGAGTTTGAAGAAAAAATATTAAACAAAATTCTTTTTTAAAAAGCAACCCCAAAAATATGTGAAGCAATTGAAATGTCATAAATCTATGGATATTGGATAGAAATTCACATTCATGCCTATATAACAATTATAGTAAACTCTCATAACAGCACTCATTCTAACAGCACTATTTAATGACACACGTGTTCTAATGGCACGTTTGTTTTTAGATTCTTGCAATACATCTATAGGTTTATTCATTTTATTTGCAGAGTTGTACACTATGAAAGGGTAATAAAAAAAAAAGTCATTTTTATCTGTACTTTTTGGTTTCTCATTAATACAATTTGTATAACATCCACCCATTATAACAGTAAATTTTTTATAATGGCACTCTTAAATCCGGGGTGTGTGTGTGTGTGTGTGTGTGGGGGGGGGGTGCTGTAATAACGGGAGTCTATTGTATTTAAAATCTTCCCCATTTCTCCAAAATAGATGCTTACTTTAGGGACAGCCTTTTATAAATTTTATGGATTTAAGAATTGTATATTCTTGAATATAAGACAAGGATTCTTTTACAAAAAATAGCCCAAAATCAGCAGTTCGACTTGTACTCAGGTCAGTCAAAAATGGCCAATACATTTGCCTATATGAATACTGTGTCGATAGACACAATGCATATTAGCGAGCGATAATGCCCGTTGTTTTAACTCAATTCATTACCATGGTTTTGTATGAAATGCTATGTAGGTAGTATACAATGTGTATTGTGTAATAACCATTTTAAATCATTTTTTCCGACAGATTCGTAATCACTGATGAGAATTTCACTTTTACAACCTGAAAACAATGATCAATATGTTGAAGATGAAAGAAATTTATATTTTGGTGACAGCTGACCAAGCGCCATAAATGGCATATTCATAAGAGGAGGATGAGATCTCTCATAATGATGCTATGGCAAAATAACATCTCTGCTTATATTCGAGTCAGTCAATTTTCTGAAATTTTATGCTCAATCCTGAACTCGTCTTATACTCACAGTCAACTTATACTCAAGAATAAACAATGACCAAACTATTTTATAATGTAGTCAACGTACCTCTGATCGAAGTGCCACGTGCTGTTCTTTATCTCCATCCAAGAGTTCACATTCCCAATCTTGGTCTTCGTCCACTGCGGCTGGATCGAAACTGTACAATGGCATCAGATGGTGACGCAGTTTATCTAATCTGAAATCAAACAAGATTGACCTTTTTAAAGGGGAAATTTAAATAAATAAGTAATGGTTATTTCACATAATTAGTCAGTGATCATATAGAAAGACAGGGCTGGTTAGTCATTCAATAGAAACAGTCACATGACCAATGTCTTTTGGCAGCAGGCCATGTTGGGGGTGATCAATAAAAAAATTGGAAAAAGGGGTGATCAATGAATAATTCACTTCTCTTGCCTTTTGTTGCACCATGATGACTAAAAATGTTTGAATTTTCAAAATACGAAAAAAAAAACCCCAAAAAACCCAAAACAAACAAAACAAAAACAAAAAAAAACCACATTATTTCTAGACATACAGTATTGCACATAAATAAGTACTACTTTTTAATAGAAAGTTAATGGTCTTCTAAACCAAACATAGCAGGATTTTATTATTTCTAGTGGAACATTACACAATCAAAACAAATATTATCAGGTATTCTTTATGACCAAACTCTACAGCATTGCAGCTCTGTTGCCAAAAATACCTTTTTGTAGTGTTGTACTCATCTTCGATGTGCAACAGATGAAAAAAAAAAAAACATATGTTGACAGTTTTGGTCAAAGGTTCTTAATTTTTAATGGTATTAACATTGTTATCACCACCTTTGTTGTTTTGAACACAACATTTCAGATTGCGCTCTGGCCTTCATGGTGGGGTTTGAAATTCTAACTAGTATCCCCAGGTTTGTTGATTTTAACAAAATTTAGCCTTCACATTACAAGTCAGTATATCACATTTATTGAAAACAGAATACTGTAATGCGGGGCTATTTGGCACTACGGTTTTTTACAATAACTTTTAAAGTTATTACTGAATTTTTTTCATTTATACCTCAAAATGTATCAATACCTGAGGGGCCCTCCAATGGTGGTATGAAAAAAATATCTGAAGAAGTTTTACTTATAAAAAATGTCTGACAAAAATCGGTGCCAAATAGCTGTACTTTTCAAAAAATGTTTCTTATTTTTTTTCTCGTATAGTAATTGCAAGTAAATGCAATAACTACCATTCAAAATATAACTACGGCAGTTGTGAAGATAGGGTAACTTTTTGTTTTTGATTTCCTTAAAAATCTTTTTAACAAATTTTAATTAATAAAAAAAATAGTTCAAAATAGCACCCACAATGCCAAATAGCCCCTCAGTAAAAAATAAATCGACAATAAAATTATATATAAATCAGAAATGTGAATCAGCAAGTTATATTTTATGTATTTTTATTTCATATACGAATGTCAGCTTTTGATGCCAAAAGTTCAAATAATATTGTATTTGGGGGTGGGGTGTACTAATGGCATCGCCCCTGCATTCAGAGTGAATGTAAATATCTACTGCAATGTTGCCCAATTTCAACAAGAAGCTGATCAAAAACATACACAAGTGAAAATTTAATAAAGCAGCAGGTCTTGTTAGTCACTCAATAGAAACCGTCAAGTGACCAACATCATAGTGTTGGGGGTGATCAATTAAAAATTGGAAAAAGGTATGATCACTAAAAAGTCTGAATTTTCAAAAAACAAGCAGCAAAACAATGCAGGGCACCACAGATGATTACATCATGGGTGTGTCAAGGACGAGATAGCCTGACAGATGAGGAATTAGAGTCTGTCAAGGATGAGGAATTAGCAATGTCCGTCTCCTAAACTGGTTGTCAACCATGGCTAGAGAGCCCAGTCTGCCAATCTATTTACCCATAGCTGGAGGTTGAAGTGATTGATTCATGTCTTTCCCAAGGGCATTATTGTGAAGTGAACACAAACTGTTTCAGCCAGAGTTTGAACTCTGGTTCGTGGATTCCATTCTCTGTGTCGTTAACAGTTCATCCACTCGCACCTAGCATAGTTTGTATAAAAGATGATATAACCCATATTGGTCAGTCTGGTTGGCTGTAGGTTCAACTTCAAACCCTGTCATTTTATATGCATCCGTGGTCACATGACGGTTTCTGTTGAGTTACTAACCAGACCTGTACATTTTTTTTTCTTACTCTGGAAATAAAGTTTGAGGGCAAAAACAAGAGAAAAACCCCTATTGCAGTTGAGTGCCTCGATTGAACAAAGAAATTGTGACTGAATAACAGAGGCTGTCTAAGTCAATAAAGAGGAGTTAACTCTTCCTGGAATATAGAAAGAGATTTCAGCAGATAAAGAATAGGCACAAAAAGCTTGAAAATATAAGCTTTGAAAGTTAATAAGTTAACTAAGTTGAAAGTTAAGATACATATGTATGCGTGTGTCTGTATATATGTGTAAGTTTATGTGTACATGTATGTATATGTACATTAAGTAATTTATGAAGTGTGTTTGTCTAAAAAAAAATGCTTACACACTAATTCATAAAATTTCAATTGTAGACTTGTTAAGACATTGCCAGAAATTGTTTTGTTGTCGACTCCTTGTGGAGCATAGGGCCACAACCATTCTGTTGCAGTTTCAGTAGGTTTTTCAGGGGGTGGAGTTGCTAGCCCCACGCCTTACCCTCCTCTTGGATGGACTGCCTTTCAGGGCTAAAGGGCTCCAATTGCCCTGCTATACCTATAATTTGAGGGAGGGGAAAGAGTGAATTCATGCCTTTCCTAAGGGCATTAATACAAAGTGAATGCAAACAGCCTTGGCCCAAACTTAAACCACCGCTTTCCGAGCTGGTAACTATTACACCACTCAGCACCGCCCATCTACTTTTTAGCAAAACAAAATTACCAAAGAGAGACTAAAACCCTGTAAATACCTACCTGCTACTGAAAAGCAGAGTTGAGGCCCTATGCTCCATAAGGAGTCTCAGTCAGGTGTCGTAAATGGGGCGGGTTTGGAATAAACAAGCATACTTCGTCGGACCACTTTGAAAACAGGGATTAACTCCCTTTACCATTCCAACATTACGTTACACATGAAGTCATCAATTCCTTTGTGGGCCTAAATAACCCCTTAGAAAAACGCTTCTGCGGCACCTGCATCAGTGGTGGACATCAACATGATTATGACCCCAAAAATGATCAGCAACTTGATTATGACCTAAGGAACTCTCCCACCTGGAAATAGACAGCGGAATGAGGACATTCTGTCCCCCACACTTCGATGGGGGACCCTCATCTCAACATTCCAAAACCACTCCATTTACGACACCCACTTGAAGAAGGACAATGGCCTAAACATTGTGTTCAAAAGATGAAGACAACAGTCTATACTAAATTCTGTTTCATTTGTAGAGCTACGATTCTACTGGTGATGGACAAAGTAAAGAACTTTTTTAAAATGTGAGAATGAAAAGATTTTCAGACCAATTAAAAGTGCAGAATTTTTATGGACAGTCTTTAGGAGTCAAGTAGAAAGAAATGCTGAAGCACATTTCATAATTGGGAATTTTGGTGGATGTTAAGAGACGAAACATCCAATAACACCAGGAAAATATCACTGATGATGTATCTAAGTGCATCCCAAGGTGATGTGAAAAAGATTCAGAGAAAGTGAAAATTTACATACCACCAGTTTATAAATCATGAATTAACAAAAATAAACACAGTAAGCACAACATAAATATATAAATACATGAATGCTATAATGAAAACATGAGGATTATATTTTATTCATTTTGGTGTTCTTCTAATTTTGATACTTCACCCGATAAATTTAGACAAACTTAGTTTCTATAGTTACCTCCTTTGAAATTAAAAACTTCCATTTACCCCATCACATTCGAATAATACACCTGAGGAAGGCTGAAGAATGGATTGGCTGAAACGTTAACAACAAGAAGGAGTTCAATCGTCCGAAGAACTATTTGAATTAGTTTGAAATTTTAGACATGACTTTTACATTTTTAAAAGATTTTATTCCAAATTCCAAAGTTATTGTAAGAATCATCATGTTTTCCATATAATATGTATTAACTTTTAGAACACTACATTGTTTTCCAAGGGTGCCAAGATTTTGTGCACTTAGTAACTTTGAAAGCCTGCAATTTGTGTGTCTGTTCAGATTTGACTGAAATTGACATGATAACACAACAGCGAAATTCAAATATACTATCGTTCAGTGATCGGAGTCACCTGCAATGGCAGGACAAACTTTTTACTCAGTGAACAAAGTTGCCTACAGAGTACTAAAGATTACAGGCCTGGCTGCTGCAGGGTCAAACTCAACTCCTATTACGACCGAAGATGATTACAGCAGCTTTTGTATTGTAAATAAATTTGTAGATATGTAAGAAGAGTCAGTTTGGCTCAGTCGGTAAGAGAGCTGCCTATCGATCACTTTGTCGTGATTTCAAATCACAGTAGGGAAATGTTAATTTTATATCGGTTTGGTTTAACGTGATGGGACAGACGAACAGTGAAGACTTTACTCCCCTAAGTTAGGTGAGGATTGTTCTTGTTATGGTAGAAAGTCCAGCCTCCGAGTTGAGTTTGACAGAAAGAGGAAAGATATGTTTTCTCAGTGAGGAAATCCTGAGTGCAAGAGAAGGATTATTACTGGAGCCAATTATCACTTTTCTTTCTTTCTCATCGAGGGTATCCAGAAAACTGGTAAGCCAGGATTAGTCAGTGTTATATTTGTGGTTCACAGAATCATTGGTCTCATAGTTGTCCTCAGGCAGATGATACTATTCTTGGCAATGATAGTGAAGCGGCGGAAGTGCAGGTGACATTGATGGCAGCAGAAAAACCACTGAATGAAGTCGTAAATTCTTTGATGGTGGAGGCCATTGGTTTGGTTTGGTTCTTCTTCACCTGGGTTGCTCTAAAACACATCTTTCCTCTTATTTCTTGGCATATATAGCTCCAATAATGGTGCCCTCCACCAAGGGGGATAATACATTATGTCAGTGCCATCTACCTTGAAGGCCTCAACAGCCAATTATCAGATTTTATTCTAAATTCTAAACTTAGTAAAAAAAAAAAAAAATTATCATGTTTTCCATATAACATGTATTAATGAATTGCTGCTTTGAATACAAATTGTATATATATATAGCATGCACAATATATAAAAAATAGTTTTTAAAAGGAGAAATAGACTGAAGGAAAGAGCGAATGTGCAACAAAGAAAGCTACCACAGGAATTGACCACATTTACAACAAGAGATAATTTACCTATTTTTCTTCAGTATAACAACAATCTGGAAAACAATACAAAATTTTCATATTATTTCAATGTATTTCTTGGGGTTGGAACTGTGTTCAATACGAGGTCTGTCCGGAAAGTATCCAGCCATTTTGAATATCTTGAGAACTGGTTGTGCAGCTTTGATCTAACTTGGCAACCAATCAGAAGGGATCTTACTGCGCATGAGTGAACACTCTCCTATGGGGTCACTCAGTTGGCAGTGAGACACCATTGAGTGAGCTTGTGTACTGTGGAAGGGATGCTGGGATAAGTGTGTGAGGTTCCAAGGTGACTACTTTGAAGGGGACTAAGGCGCCATTGCCCCAGGTAGACTCATTTTCATTGATATTAAATGGCTGGATTCTTTCCGAACAGACCTTGTACAACAGGAAATTCAAGTGTGTGATTCAGTTGTAAAGGTTTGACAAATGATTTCACTGTGAAATGATAAAGAACTGAAATTTTCAAAAAAGAAAAATTGTAAAAATGTTGAATAAGAATGGAAAATTTAACTTCACAATATTTAATAAAAACATTCTCCGATGTTCATTAGTTGACTTTGTGCTCAAACAAAAACTTCTAACCTATCTAATTATATAAAAGCTGTTGTCACCTTTTTGTGTGTGTTGGTTTTGTGTGTGTTGGTTTTCTGTCACGCTAAAGAAAACAGAAAGCGAGGGAGGGGGTACTGCAGACACAAAATGGCTGCTGTTGTGTGTGTATTTGCTGAAAGTATGCAGGCAACTGTTGCTTGTAATATCACCACTACTACTGCCATCTTATTGTTTTAAGATTATTAAAAAAAAAAATTGTAAATTGTTTTTTTTCTTTGAAATAAATATATTTATACTAAAATATATATTTGTATAATTTATCTATATGTAAATAATCCTGTCTTTTTTGATGGGTACTATGCTATTATTTTATATACAGAGGAATGCTGATTATCTGAACGTGACGGGTGGGGGAGTATTTTGTTCAGATAATTGATTGTGACATAAAAAAGTATGTGTAAAGTATTTGATTTTATTCAATCGATAAAATGTGTACAAACACAGGATATTGCTTGAAGATTTGTGATATTTTATTTTACAAATAAAATCATGTTATGTGTTGTTTAAATAACGAAAATATGGAGCTTAAAATTCAAGAAAATGAGACAAAAAGATGCTAAGCTCATGTAAATAAATGTCATTTGTTTTATGTGTTAAAATTATTTCAACACCTTTTAAAATAACCATTTGAGATCAAGAGGACAGACAGATTATCACAATAATGAAAATAAATAGCTAAAAGTGGCTAGAACTTTTCATTTTTTTCCATTTCATAAAAAATTTAATTGAACATCATGGCTAAAAATGGACACAATGTTCAAAATCGGACAAATCTGGCAACCCTGTCCATCACGTTCCTGTGTTATCAATTTTGTACCCCCCCCCCAGAATATGTCTGGTTAGTCACTCAATAGAAACCGTCTTTTGGCAGCATGCTGTGTTGGGGGTGATCAATTAAAAAATTCGAAAAAGGGGTGATCAATGAATAAGTTACTACTCTCACCTTTTGTTTGGCAGTGATCACTAAAAAAAATTGAATTTTCAAAAAACAATCATAAATGCTGCCAGAAACAAACTAAGGGATGCATTTATCATAAACTTACATTGTAAATTGAACCCTCTATGGCAGGATCATTTTCTATTTAATAAAGTAGTAAAGCATGTATGTTTGTACTCTTATAAGAAGAAAAACAAAGGCATATTCTCAATTTACCTACAGCACACAGAAAAATGCCAATTTGTATGGGGTCAGCGTTCACACTCACCTAAAATAAAGTCTATATAAAAAAAAAAATTTTTTTTCATCTAGGACTTTCCCCAAAACTATAATAGACCCGTGGATCCATATCATCATCATCATCCTAGGAAGGGTTAAGTACCATTCATTGGAACCTATACATGTTTTTTTTCAAATTCTATCTGATTTTTCGACAAAGAACAGTAACTCTATTTTGACTTGAAACAGTTTCTGGCTGCCTTTCATGTTTGACAGGGGTCAAAAGTAAAGGGGAACTTTTTTCCCCTTTTAGGGGACAAAAGTGAAGCAAAACTCTTTTTGCTTTGAAAGGAAACTTTTTATTTACAAGTCTGAAAGCTTTACTCTTTTTTTTTCACTCCATAAATATTTAACCTGGTAGACGGGTACTTCAGCTAGTATACAATAAAATTAGATGGGTGCTATGACATGATCATTCCATACAAAAAGAATTAGATGGATGCTACG
>VCCN01006731.1:1396431-1417851 GCA_006491835.1 Architeuthis dux | reverse complement strand
TAGATGGGTGCTACGACATGATCATTCCATACAATAAAATTATTATGTTGTAGTGTAATAGTTTTTTGTCATAAAGGTTTTTATGTATTTGATCAAATATTCATTATTTGTGTCACATGAAGCTGTGAGGGGGTGGGGGTGGGAGTCAGACTTTCCAATTTCCATTTGACTGTCAGCGCAAATAATCAATTCCAATCTTGTAAATCAAGCGACATCTCGAGAGACATTTACAACAAGCATTGATGCTTTTTTTTTTAAAGCTGTTTCAAATGAAAGAAAATCTATAAGGATTAAATGTGTCTGTGCATATGTGTCAGCATGTGTGTGTGTGTTTGTATGTTTGTATCTTCAACAAGATGCTGGAGATGATGGCACCCAAACTTTCTTGGGAACGTGTTGGAATTTTGTGCTGAACGAGATAACTTTATTTTTGGAGGCTTGGCCGACTTGAGTGGTCCTGATAGGAGTTGTACCATTTTGAACAGCGACATTAATCTACACTGTATAATAGTCGCGCGAAATATTAGAATATATTGTTTCACTTTCTGCAAGGCACTTATAAACTTCATTAATATCTAAAAGTAGGTATGGTAATACTAGAGTTTGCTAGTTGCATGGAGGGAAGACCACCACCAGCACTGTTAACTAAGTAGAACCCATCTGAAAACTGCAGAGCAAGATGAAAGAAAAATATCATTGACATGAAAATGAAGCAGTCTTTTTGTATTTGAGTTAAGTTTGATTCATTTCTTTTTATTATCAGTCAAGATGTTTGGTGTTTATTTGGTACTTTTATTAGCAATTTGGTACGTTTTGGCATAAGTGTTTGGTACATTTGCTAAAAGATCTGTGTCAGAACAGGTTGAGACTAAAAAAAACAATGAAATCAGAGAATTTTCCCACCTGTTCATTTTCCCAGCCTCTTCATACAGAGATCTTGTTATTATTGACTATTATAAAATATTAAGTTTTGGATTGAAATATGTAACATTAGCAATCATTATATATAACTTATAAATTCTGTCTTGAACATAATTCAACAAGAATAAACTTATTTACAAAGAAGGAACAATCATAATGTCATATACGAGGTTTGTCTGCAAAAGAATCAAACATTTTGAATAACTTGAGAACCATTTGGGCAGACTCAATGTAACTCGACAATCAATCATAAGAGACCTAACTGCACATGTGGAAACAGATACTCTCATAGCTAGCTTGTGTACTGTGTGATCGTTGCATTCAAAATGTACATTCAATCAAGTGCAGGGTTTTTTGGCCAAACATTGCATCAACCAGGTCTCTTTGCCCCCACTACAGTCCAGTCCCTACAACTTCTGGCTTTTCCTAAAATTAAAATCGACGTTTCAATGTCTGTTTCTCTCTTACACTAGAAAGACAGGTAGCAAAATTCCAATGCTTCATAAAATCTTTTGTTGAGTTTTTAGGTTATGAGGGATAGGAAATATTCTCTGTCAATATTCCTATGTGCGTAATTGGGGGTACTCTTGTAATAGTGGGGTCCAGGGCATAATATGCATAAAAGACTAAAGGTTATTCTCCTTGCATTATTGTATTAAAATAAACTATTAAAATAAATTATTAAATAACTTTGTATAAAATTATGTATCAAATTATTGTTATTAAATTGTTTTCTATTAAAATAAATTGTTAATCAGGTCTGGTTAGTCACTCAGTATGACATGTTGGGGGGATTACAAAATTGAAAAGGGGGGGGGTGATCAATGAATAAGTTACTTCTCTCGCCTTTTGTTGGGCAGCGATCACTAAAAAAGTCTGAATTTTCAAACATAAGTGTGAATGCTGCTGGATACAAACTATCAATTTTTCATAAACTTACATTGCAAATTGAACCCCCCCCCCCAAAAAAAAAAAACTAAAAACCAACTGGGGGGGAACATTTTCACATGTATGTGTGTGTTGAAAATAAAAATTTTGTAATTCACCAAATCATTCACCTAATTTGTTGACTTTACCGACATAAAACAAAAGATTGCTTATTTTTCTTAAAGAAAAATCCATTTGTATGTGACAATCTATCATCCACCTCAGCTCAACTTTTGCCGCTGTTGAGAATGACAGATTTACACCTTATAATTTTACAGAAGAAACTCTGATAAAAAGAAAAAAAAAATGATTTTGCAGTTATTCCATTTTTGGTTGTAGGTTTGCAAGAAAAAATGAAAACCAAAAATACCTACTGTATATGCTGATATATTAAGACGAACAAATTTAATTTAACAAAAAAAAAATAAAAAATGTTAAGATTCGGATAATCCCAATTGGCTAATTTTTAATGAAAATTAATTTTCAGAAGAAACAAGGTCTTATTGATTGAAAGCACATGAATTTAATTCAGAAAAAATTTTGTTTTTAATTAATTAGCCATTTGGTATTATCCTAATCTAAACTGCAAATATTACACTGCATCCAATGTGCTGGTATTATGAGTAGGTGGCTTTCTACCAAAGCTCAATATGGACAGTTATAGGGGCTTGGAGGAGTTGCAGTGAGCATTAGTATCCCCAAATACTGTTGTAAACCATTTGTCTTATAGTCCAGTATACAAGGTACTCTAGATGTGACAGAAAATTATCTAAAAATACACTACATTTTATTAATTTACTGCATGCTATATTAAAATATGTAATTGAATTTAATTATATAATAAGTCAATAAGATATAAGTCAAAATGGCCAAACATTTAAATATAGCCAAACCAAAAAGTTCATGGCCAAATGCTTACAAAACAAAAGGCCAGATTTGTTAAATTTGGCCATTAAATGGCCAAAATGGCAAACCTGGTTTTTCCAAACACCCCATTTATTCCCCCCTCCCCCCTAATACTGCTTGATACCGCTTATATTGACAGAGGAACTCTTTGGTGAATAGAATAAAATATTAAAAAATTACCTAAAAGGCAAAATGGAGGCAACTTCAGGAGTTATTTCCTTGATATTAACATTCAATTTAAAAAAAAAAAAATTTTAAAGTTTAAGAATACAATAAAAAAAAATTAAAAACAGCAACAAACTTACCACAAATATTACAATTCCCAGAAAAACAATTGCTCCCAGGGGCACAAGAATATATGCCCAGGTATGCTTTCCTTCCGTCCCTGGTGATGTAGTGGATGACGTTAGAGTGGTGGGTACTGTGGATGTGGCATGCAAGGTAGCCAGCATCGTGGTCGAAGCACCTGGGTCTTTGTAAACGTGATAGTGTGTGGGTGGGGTGTTGGCGTGGGCCACTGCCGCCTGATGTTTCCCTAGTCTCACAGACATGTTCATCATAAGTCCAGTCCAAAGTCATTAACCGTTCCACACCTGGTGATAAGGAAAGTGCCAAACAGCAAGGCCAGTGACAGAAAGTCTGGCACGATTTCAGATTTTTATGATTAGAAGAGAAAATAGAATTTCTGGCCGAGATTCATGTTCCTCGTTGGGGTTTCTCTACAAGAGGTCCTCAAATTCCAAGACGGTAATCCATCCTTATTTTAGGGAATGACAGGAACTTCTTCCAGGCATCACATCTACAAGAGAAAGAACAGGCAGTAAGTAACAAAATCGATTGATTTCACAATCTACTAAAGAATCAATGAATACCATCAACGCAAGGCCATACGCATTACTATGTAGTAATGTGTATGGCCTTGCATCAACCGTATATGTAAAATAATATGGGCAGGAAAGGTTTTGCAAAGCAAGTACAGTTAGATGTAGTAAACCAATCAAACGCCCTTCCACATGGTTTTTGAAATCTCGCGTTTCTGATTGGCCGAACCGTTAGACAAAGAGTTTGATTCTTTTTGGTGGTAAAATACGCTGGACTTGAGAGTCAACAAGGAATCCTGGCTGAAGGCAGATGTGGCTCCTGGCTATTCCGCTGGACATGGAGAGACAAACAGAGAGGGAGAGAGTTAGTTAGACATTAAAGTGGGAGAAGGGTGACAGCAAGCCAACAATCCATTACAGTAGTTGACGTTTTGCTGAAGTGTTGGAATCCGAGGTTGCATCCTAGAAATAAAGGAATCAATTTTAACAGACGGACCTTGTTGTTTTATTCTCTTAAGACGGAGAAGCTCTACGTAATTTGCGTTTTCCCCCACAGGTATCCACCAGGAAGATATGGTATGTTCCCTGTATTTTATATTTATCTCTCATCTCTCCCTCATGTCTGGTGGGGCATTTTTGGACCGCCGACATGTCTGGTTGCCGACTTCGATGCGTCATTGTCTTTCCTGGGACTGATCAGCTAAAGTCTGCTGCAACACACACACCGGCACGAGATGCACATCGTCATTCATCGGTAGTGGTACACATATAAGACCCCCTTTGCCTCTGCTCCCCCAAAAAATGACTCAACAGGTAAATGGAATCTTCGTTGTCGAGCCTCACATTGGCCAAAACTTGAGAATTAAAAGAAAAAACTGGGTGATAAATGAGAGGAATTTAGGGAAATGTATTTTCAAGTAACATGAACAGTATTAATGAAAGGTTCCCTAAATAATCTTAAATGTGAAGAATGTTTTTTTTAGTTTACTAATGTTTTCATAATTAACAGGAAATATAAGCTGTTGATAAAACTGTCGATGGGTATAAAATGGGTATTTTCATTTTTGGCAATTTTAGCCATGAAATGTTAAACCAAAGAATTAAACCAAAGTAAACGTCCTCGTGTATACGCATGCTGTGGGTGCGGGAGCGGTTTTTATCAGAATGGCAGTGAGGTGCCCGTATGTTATGCCAGCTTAATTTGAATATGTGAAAAGTTGCCAGCTACTGAAGAGCGCAGGAGAGAGGCATGGGCAGAACATGGCAGTTCAGGATTCATAATAGATTTGTGTGAATTCTTTGCAGAAAGATTGTCGGAATGTAACAGTGTTAGTCAGTGTGTGTCTTTTTCGTACTCGGCGGTGTACTTCCAGCAACAGTCTACCGGATTGTTTGTTCCTGACTGGTTTCAGCACATTTGGTTTTGTGCTATTTTAAAAATATTTTTTGAACAAGCTGTGTCGTGTGTCCTAACTCCTTTAGTGCGTTTGGTTTGGCACTATCTCTATGAACTCCTGCACATGAGCTGTGTCGTGTGTTTTGACTTTGTTTTCGGGCACATCAAGTGACCTTAAGAAAATGCTACATTTTTAAAATTTATTAATCACTGCTACCCACAACACTGGTTTATTGCTGGGTTTAGGTTCTGACATTTATATGAGTCTAGACTTCGCCCAGCCCTTACTGTTCATAATAGAAACTTGAAATTGTGTACGCACGCACACACACACCACCCTGAGTAGGGGAATATTTTTTTAAATCCCTCCCCAAATAGGTTTTTAGAGGGGTGTTCAATATACAATGAAAGTTTAGGCTAAATTGGTCACTGGTTTGTGCCAGCTTGATTTTTGAAAATTCAGACTTTTTTAGTGATCACAGCCCAACAAAAGGTGAAAGAAGTAACTTATTGATCACCCCTTTTTCCAACTTTTTAATTGATCACCCCAGACACAGCATATATGGGTGGCAGTGATTCATAATTTCCCTTGGAATGCTAGTTCTTAATATTCCCTGCTGAAACAAATTATAGAAACTACTTGATTTTATTTGGCCCAACCACTCAACAAAAAAAGAAGAAAAAAAAGGTTTGTGACTAAATTGGCAATCATTCATGGCAAAGGTTGGATTAAAGTTGTTCAAATTATTTTTAGCTAGTCCATAACCTGTCACTTCACTGATGGTTATCATAAATGTACAACAACAGGCTTGGCTAATGGCTGCTACTGATACTATATGTGTGAGACAGTTAGGCAGTTTAATAAAAAGATATGAAGGGAGAGGGGGGGAGAGAAAAGAAAGGTAGTTTAATAATAGGGTAGGAAGGGAGAGGGGATGATGTCTCCTACTGATACTATAAGTGTGACAGATACAGCTTTTATTATATGATGATTATCAAAACTGTAAAATCAATGGGACAGTCATTTTCTAGATATCTTTTTCTGTCTCTAGAGAGCGTATCACAAAGTTATAGAAAGAAAGATTTTGCCATAATTTTTTTTCAATGCTATTTGTGTTTATATCCCAGATCCAATCAGCAGAGCCGATTATCGATGCAGCTTTCCAACCAATCACTGAGAGATAAGCCAATCCCATTTCAATTAACCTTAAATGGACCCCTAGCAAACGTACAGATATGGATATTGGTAACAACCGGTCCCAATTGGTGGTTGTTATAGTAACCAACAATGACAAGCACTTCACATAGTTGGCATTATTCCAATGGAAGAGTCATTGCAGATTCTATAAAACAAAACTCAAAGACAGCGGCAGTCATTGGAAATGGAACGAAAAGACAAAGATTCATTTTTGAAAAATGATTGTATTAGGTTGTTACAAATGGAATGTTTTTTGAATAGTAAGATGATGGATAATACAAACAACAGTAAATATTCAATCAAAATATGACCCATTTGAAGCAATAACCTTTTTCCAATGATCCTCTAATGATAACAAAGCTTGGCTGCCGCAGGATCAAATTCCACTCCTATTCCGACTGAAGATAATTACTGCAACTCTTATATAGTGTAAAAGAGAAAATTTGTAACTGTAGTGAAGAAGTCGACACATTTGTATAAGCATTTTGCTTGCACCAATTGTGAATAATCTTTACATCCGGGTGTGTGATACTCGTCTCGGTGATGCCTGTTCTGATAAAAAAGGCCATTGCTGAGAAAGAAATCAGAAGGCTTCTCTGCTGGCTACAGTAGTAGAACGATCAGTTTACGATAATTGCAGTGTTGTTGTTACACTTGTTCCTTGCGGATTGTGTTCCGGTCAACACATTTTTGGAGGCTTGGCCGACATCATTTTTTTTTTTTTCTGAGTTGTCCGGTTTTTAAACAGAACAGCAACATTAGACTACATATGGTCTATATGATAGATAAAAAAAAATTATTAAAAAAGATTTTTATTTTTTAGCATAAGTGTATTTATTTATTAGAATGAAATAAGCCCTTGCGTATTTGTAAGATACATTTTCGTGGATATGTAAGACTCCTCAGTTTGGCTCAGTTGGTAAGAGAGCCACCTACCAGTCTCTTGGTCGTGATTTCAAATCAAGGGAAATGTTAATTTTATATATCGGTTTGGTTTAACGTGGCAGGACAGAGAAACAGTGAACAGTTTACTTCCTTAAATTAGGTGAGGATTGTTCTTGTTGTTACTGTAGAAAAACAAAGTCAACTCTAGCCTTTAATTTGAATATGCCATCTCTAAAAAATTCTTTAGGTTTAGTGGTCACATGGTCAGTAAAAGCCTGAATTATGACTTCCCCGTTCTTGAATATTTTATCACAGATGAAGTCCAAAATGCTTGAAAAGATGGCCTAACAAAACTGTACCCTATGAAAGAGACAGTCTAGCATTATCCTGCTTTCCTAATTTTCAATGCTTTTTGTAAGTTCACTGCACACACGCGCAGTGGAAGCGTGCTGGGCCCATAACCCAGTGGTCCATAGATCAGAACTACACTCTGCTACCAATGTAAGTTTACTGCATACACTCTCCATAGACTCCCTAACTGGAGAGCTCCACTTACACCAGCTTGGGTAACCGGTTATATAGAAACTTGCATGGGCTGTGATGTCACTAACATGCTTGACTATGATTGGCCAACACACACAGTTGCCACATGTTAACACTTTCCATTGATTGTTATTTTCAATGGGTCTAATTGAGAACAGTACTTATTTGAATAGTTTGGTTCTCCAGAAAGAGCCCATTGATGGGGACTCCCTTCCAATTTGACCATAAACACAGAATCTTCTTTTGATAGAGACTGGTCTTTGGTATGGTTAGTTGTGGTATCCATTTTTCATTACCCATCACAATTTCGCACAAGGAAGCTTTGAAAGCCACTTTTGACCATTCATTTTCACTATAAACCGCAGAAATCTTTTTTGTGTTCGAATCACATTTTTACCCTTCTTAAAATTTAAAAAAAAAGCATAATGTGCTGAAATTGTTGCTTATTTCCTTCCAACTTCAAATGTTTGAATCAATAAATAAAAATATGCAAACCTTGACATTTATTAAAATGCACACAGATTTGACAGCTAAAAACTAAATGTTCCTAATGCCATCTAAAAAACAAAAACAAAAGTCAGACATGCCTCACCTACTCACGGATATTAGAAACCATCAACATAGGATTTAGTTTTTAAGTTGGTCTGGCTGACTATGTATGTATCATGTGTACAGACCACACAAATGGAGCTAGAGGGCTGAAAATTTAAACATTTACTCTTTATTAGGTCTAGAACATTTTTTAAAAAAACTTCAATTTGCAATGTAAGTTTATGTTAAGTTGGTCCTTTACTTGTGTCCGGCAGTATACTTTTTTTTTGAAAATTCAGACTTTTTTTTAGTGATCACTGCCCAACAAAACGCAAGAGGTGTAACTTACCTAGTCATTGATCACCCCCTTTCCAATTTTGTTTTAATTGATCACCCCCAACATGACACGCTGCCAAAAGATGTTGGTCACGTGACTTTTCTATTCAGTGACTAACCAGGCATGTTTATATTTTTTACTTGAAAGATTGTGAAAATATTAAAAAGAAGTGCCAATTGATCTGCACAGTCTCTTATATAATATTATATTTTATCCTTGATTTTAACTCATGAAGTGTACTAAGTGACATCTACTGAACATCCTGGTGCAGTCACGTTACTCTGTGTCAACTTGCCTACCCAGAATCCTATATAATGTTCCTTCAAGTAGAAATGGGTTCGGGTTCTTATGGTTTAAGATGAACCAATATTGTAGAACATTGTTGTCAAACTCCAGGAAAATGTTTTCCTACTGCAACAAGAACAAGAACAATCCTCACCAAAATTAGGGGTGTAAACTGATATGGAAAATCCCTATTCCCCTACCGTGATTTGAACTCACAACCTAGTGATCAGTAGCTGGCTGTCTTACTGACTGAGCTAAATTGACAAGTCTTAGATATTAATGAAAATTTATCATACAGATATGCACAGGCTTATTTCATTCTAATAAATAAATACATATTTTCTATAGTTTTGAGAAGGGTCATTAATATTCAAATGGTTCTTCGAATGATGCCCTGGGTTATATGGGTTACCCCCCTTTAAAAACAAAACTTCTGTTTACCCCATCACACTCGGATTTTACACCTGAAGAAGGCTGAAGAAAGGATCGACCGAAACGTCGTGTTTACAACACAAACAACAAGAAGGAGTTCAATCACCAGAAGAACCATTTGAAAATAAATACATTTATCCAAAAAAATATATGTTTATCATTTTTTTAATTTATATATACAATACAAAAGTTGCAGTAATCATCTTTTAGTTGGAGTGGATTTTGACCCTACAGCAGCCAGTCTTGTTTATTCATTTATTATTGTATTCATAGTACAGTTTATACAGGCATCGTACAAGTCTTTATGAGATTGAATAGAAAACCACTTCATCTGGATAACGTTAATTTTTAACTATACTTTTGTTAGCCACTGTAGACTTATGAAACAGCAGAAGAACACTTCCAGTCCGAGAGAGCCAAATTAATCATCTACTTGGCTACGTAACAGACTGGATAGAGTCAGGCAATAAAATTCAATTGAGAATTGATGATCAAAGCCAAAGTTACTCAAATCATTTGGAACTTTAGAACAGATTCTTTAGACACAGCAATACCTTGATTAGTGAGGGTTTTGTTGTAGTACGGTTACGGTATTGCTGTACAAATTAATGTAACCAAGTATAAGCTGAAAAAATAAGGACATTAAATTATACTAAGACCTTGAACAGTTACGGAAACCTTGCTAGTAATAATTATAATAGACAATACAAAACCCGAAATTCATTTCCATCTGGGCAACACTAGATAACCTTGCTAGTATTAGTAATAATTATAATAAACAATACCAAACAAAAACCAATTTTTTTTATTCAATGCTTATCAACAGTTTATGTAGTTGGTAAACAATAATGATTCCAGGGCTGAGCCAGTCGGAATCAGAGTTGTAGAGTCAGAGTCAAAAGCAAGTATGGGTTAATGGAGTCAGGGGGTAAAAATGTACCAACTTCAACTAAATGTAAATTGTAACACAACGATATTAAAATTTCTAATTTCACAGATACTAACTCAATTAACCTATTTTTTTTTCTATTCATGATATAATGTAATTTACATTGAAAGATGATTTTAATTTCTCAGTGAATTTCAAAACATTTCATATTTATGAACTTTATATCCCTTGCACAAATTCACAACGGCAGCAAAAAGAGTTTTTATCAAAGTCGGCAGTTTTTGAACACTTCATAATCACAAATGGGAAATATTATCTTGAGTCAGTTTGTTGTAGAAGATGATGATGATGGAAATGTAAGTGTGTTGTAGAAGATGATGATGGTGGAAATGTCAATGTAATGTAGAAGATGATGATGGTGGAAATGTCAATGTAATGTAGAAGATGATGATGGTGCAAAAGTATGTGATGCAAAAATCAGTTGTTTTACTCGTTCCTCCCACAAAAATGCACCTAAAAGAACATTGAATTTAAAAAGACACTTGCAGCATTTTCATCTTCAAGTGATAGAAGTCTACTAGAGGACAAACATACTTATCAAAATTCTTTACTGACATAATGATATCATTATGTTAAAAAATCACATCATCGAAATGGTGGTGAAAAATAGTGTACCTCTATCTTTTCACAATCAGCCATTTAGACTTAAATGGAGAAATGACTAGAAAACTTGGAGTTTCTCTGGAAAGATAAAGTATAAGGAGACTGGTAATTGAAGAGGCCAAATATAAGAAAGAAGAACTTTCAAAAAAAGTCTGAAGGGACGCTTTGTCTTTATTAAAATGGATGCATGTATGCATCCCAGGGTCAACTATTTTGTCATTAATGTTTGATTTGTTGATGAAAACAATAAAGTGATAAACTTGAACATTGGCAGTAAAGGAGCCCCAGGCGCATCACACCAGCGAATTTAGTAGAAGTTTTAGAAGATTTTGAAATAAAAAAAAAAGAGCAGGTTGTATGTATTTCAAATATGTTGAGTACAATTAAGAAAATGAATAAAGCTAACAAAGAAAGTACACAGATATTGGAAGATGAAGACGACATTCTCGTAAGTGATCCACAAACAGAACAAACAAGGGAGAACAATGAAATTTAGATGATATTGTTGAAGAAGCATCTAAGCTCTTCCAATTTAACGTAAGCGTTGTGCTGTACATAAACTAGCATTAAGAGATGGTTTGATGGATCGCCACGCAGCTAGTCTCATTGAAAAGTTGAGGCAAGTAGCCATTGCAGACAACACCCCTAAACTAAATGCTATTCTGCAGAGACATGTTGGAAAAGGAGCCATTTTGGATCAAGCAACACGCTGGGGAAGCATTTATTTGATGTTTAAACATTTGCTTGAACTAAAAATCTTTCTTGTAGATCTGGATAATGGAAATGTTTCACTAACTGAAAGCCAGTGGGTGCAAGTGACACAATTAGAAAGTCTGCTTGCTCACCCTTTTACTGTCACTAAGAAGTTGCGATCTGAGAATTTAACACCTGGCAGATTCTTGTTGGAATGGGAAAGCTTGACATATTGCCTGAACTGGAAGATCAATTGCAGATAGCATTGTATCTTCAATGAAAAAAGGGAGTGGTCCCTTGCTGGATAATCAAATCCCGTTAGCTGCTATTTATATTGATCCAATGAACAGAATTTTGTTGAACAATGATCAAATAGCTAAAGGAAAAAGGGGCACTCTGTTAAGTACAAATTCGCATGAATTATCCGTATTACCTGAAACTCCTGGATGAAAAAGCTAGAAGTATTGGTAACTCAGAATCATCCTCTTCAAATGAAGAATTGGGCTTTGAAGCATCCTACTTAGACAAAATGGAAGGTTCTAAAGTAAAGTGATTCCATTTAAAAAGTAGAAAAACAACCAGTCAATGTCCAGATAAATAAAATTTCAGAAAGATTTTTTAAATGGTTTAAAAAGAAGTGGAAAAGTATGACTGCTCATCGAAACTGACTGAAGAAGTCAACCCTGCTTATCCAGAGATTATTAGTGATGTAGCTAGAACAGTAACAGAAATGCCACCCACTCATGTCGCTGTTTTCTGCACCGAAATTAATCAAATTAGATCGAAGGGCTTCTATGAAAGAGGATCTGGCAGAAGCAATTCTGTTTCTAAGAACAAGAATTTAGAAAATTTTGGATTCAACCCATTCTATAAATATAATATTTCTTTAATAAATTTTATATTCAAATAATTGGGTATGAACAAAATTATAAAAAATTTCAAGTGTGTAAGCGACACCTGATTTTAAAAATGTATGGTAGACAATGCAGTACACATATATTTGAGTGGAAAAAATAAACAAGATTAAAATGCACAACAGCTGTGCCAGGCTAAAAAAAAAAAAAAAAAAAAAAAAAAAAAAAAAAAAAAAACGGCATGATGCTCCCATAATTTGAAATAACAGTCAATTTACATAAACAAAAAACAGAATAAAATATATGAAAAATTTAGCCGATAAATATTTTTTCATCATTTCACTATATTTAATTATTCATCCTTGTTAGAATATTTTTAAATAACTTTCAGTCAAACGGCGATATAGAAAGGATAAAAAAATATACATTTAAAAAATACTGGAATAATCGATAAAAATGAAAAAAATTACCCCCCCACCAATCAAAAGCCTGAATTAATCGAATAAAACTGAAAAAAAAAGAAAAAGTTATTCACTTCCAAAATTTGGAATGAAAATTTTTTTAAAAATTCGTCCTTTAATAAATAAATATCAAAAGTTTTATTAAAATCTAATAATATGCAAATTTCTCACATGTCGATTTCACACTGAAATTTTCGTCCATACCTACAAATAATGCTTAAAAGAAAGGATCAGGTTTCTAATTGAGTTTATTTCTTATAAAATGTTAAGTTGCTTTAAGTGTTCAGTATTTGTTTAGTTTTAATTTTGAATTCTTTGTAGCATTTGGAATTTAGCTCCTGCATTTGATCACCTCAAGTTGGGCCACATTTGGAATTCAGATCCTGCATTTGATCACCTCAAGTTGGGCCACATTTGGAATTCAGATCCTGCATTTGATTACCTCAAGTTGGGCCACATTTGGAATTCAGATCCTGCCTTTGATCACCAAGTCGGGCCACATTTGGAATTCAGATCCTGCATTTGGTCACCCCAAGTAGGGACACGTTTGGAATTCAGCTCCTGTATTTGGTCACCACAAGTTGGGCCACATTTAGAATTCAGCTCCTGCATTTGGTGACCCCAATATAAATGTAACAGACTCCATTGAAAGAGTACAAAGAAGAGCCACAAAGATAATCCCCAGCATCATGCTTGCTCTGGAGATACTATCCCAAAGAAGAACCTGTGCTGATCTACTAGAAATATACCAGATAACCTCAGGTCTACACGCCATTGACCAAAAGTGCAGCATCTGTCCAGATAAAATCATTCTACATCATCCCTAAGCTGTGCAACCAGAGGCCACAGCAAGAAGCTACAAATTCAAACAGCCACCAGGGCCAGAAAACACTTCAGATCCACTCGTATCTTGAACAAGCTATCAGATGCCACAGTCTCTTCTCCAAACATAAACATATTTAAATCAAATCTTAAAAAAAGATCAAGACATCAAATGTTTGAACATGAATTTTCGAACTAAATAATAAAACAGCAATCAGAAAAGAAACTCACAACCACAGTAGGACTCAATAGGTTGACCGTACTAACCTAATATCATCCTGCTTGAGATACGCAATATAGCTTTTTTTCTTTAATTTTAAAGGTTATGTTATGTTTAATGTTACTCAATGTTTGTAACCGCTTTAATAAATAACATACAGACTATAGCTCTACTCGTGGCTTTTTTAACAGGTTAAAATGCTAAAATGTAGCCTGAGAATTCATGTTGGCCTAGATGAATTGCCTTGTAGGTTATGCAATTTCAATAAATATAGGATATACATTAGTCTAATTATAAATAGGAGTAGTCGGAGTAAGAGGTACCATAGAGGAGTTGGAGTTGAAAGGTTTTGTGTACTCACACGACAGTACGGATGGATTCAAGACCCCAAATCCTAAAAGCCAAGTTTAACCTCATTTTTGCTGATCCTCTTAAGTTGACTTGATAATCCCTCTTATTATCTAATAGGGTACGAAAGACAACAAGTACTTTACAGCTACAGAAAAGCAGCCCCTCCCAACAGGACATCAGTGAATAGCCGAGATATAAAAATTGCATTCACTGTTATGAGTAAAGAAACAAGCTCCATGCCGGGATCGAACCCGCATCCATCCTGGAAGCAACTTTATACACAGGTTCTGCTCTACCGATTGAGCTAACAAAGTTCTCATAGTAGGCAGGAGTCTTTTTAATCCTACACTTTGTGGGCCTCTATAGGTTCTCAACTAATAAAGGTCTTTATAATTATCAGTTCAGTATAAATATAGGCTCTCAACTAATGTCTTTATAATTATCATATTCTGTCGGATATAAAATTATCCATCATTTGATTTCATACTGTTGACATAGAGAACTACATTATATTCATTCATTGTTATGTTATAAATTCATTGTTATAAACAACTTTGCATTATAAAAATTCAATGATAGTTATAATAATAAATTTAATAATTTAAAATTCATTTTAGTGTTTGTGACCGACTGATTTCGATAACAATAATCATTTGATAACATTATCCGTGATTATAATAAACAGCTTCCTGTGTATCTTACTTTACAATATACCAAAATGCTCCTGGTTAAAAAAAAAAAAAATTCCTATGTTCTCATATGAAACTGGTCTTTTTGTTTTGGTTTCCCAATAGGAAGAGGAGGAAAGATTTTTAATAAAACATAACATAATCTAGAAAGCACTCGGAGAGTGTATTCCTCTGCCGACCCCATTGACACTAAAAACTGAATGAAAATCAGTTCATATATAGTTACAATGCATCGGAGGTAACTGTAAAAGATTCATGAAGTCGCCTCAAAATTTAACAGATTCTTCTTTAACCCATGGCCTACCCCTCTGCAAAATGTCATTGAGAACTTTTGGAGATATTGCGTTGACAAACAAACATGAGACAGGATTACCTTGAATAGTGCATGTTTTCATGGCACAGTTATGGTATTGCTATACAAATTAATGTAACTAAGTAGAAGCTGAAAAAACAAACATTAAATTATAATAGGACCTTGAACAGTACCGTTTGGACAGTATGGAAGATTTTTGTACAAATTAAGCGCACTAATCAAGGTATACCTGTACCTCTTCCAACTTTGTTGGCAGAGATAAAAAATACATTTTTAAATGTCAAGTAATGCAATCACTCATTGTCTGAATGAAGGGAACAAATGTAGGTTAATTGGTTACTAAATGCACCAATAACATGGACGCAAATAGTCCTGACAAATGATACTATTATAGATTACCATAACCAATTCATTTCAGTTTGTCCAAGCAAGATTTCAGTTGATGTAATACAATAACCAGGAAACAGAGACGATTGTCTTCATTTCTGGCTAGAAAATTGTTATTGTTATTCTGATTTCAGATCAGGATAAAAATGGACACAGTTGGATAAGGTTGGTTTTCTTTTTACAAATTCAAGTGCTACAAACATTAATGATATTTTCTAAAACCCCACCCTCAGCTAAGGGTAACTAGCAGGGCAGTTGGAGCCCTTCACCCAGACTAACTTTTTTCACTACCATCCCGGAAAATAATTTTAACCGTCCCGAAGGAAATGTAAACGAACCCAAAATCAAAATGTTGTTTATTTACTTTGTTATTATCATCAATAGTTGTTAGTTTTTAGTTGCATAATAAAAAAACCATTAAACTGTTGAGGAAGTAAATAATTGTCAAACTACCATAACAAAAACAACAGAACCACATGAACAATGCTCACCAAATTAAAAAAAAAAAAATTAAAAAATAAAAAATATGTATCTTCCCTGGACAGCTCCGAGATGGAAGTGATTTAAAAAAAAAAAAAAAAAAAAAAAAAAAAAAAAAAAAAATCACTTCCGTCCTGGAGGCATCCCCGGGAAGTTATTTGTTTGTCCCGAACACATTTTTACCGACGACGGGACAACGTTAATTTCGAGCCCTGCTTTTAGCTCTGTAATGCAGTCTATATTGGGCTTGGTGGATAGCAACTCCACCCTGTGAAACCTACTTGCTACTGAAACTGCAATGTGACCCTATGCACCACAAGGAGTCTACGGTGAGAGCAGAGAAAGAGGAATCAGTTTAGAATTTTTGTTTTGTCTATTACTGTAGACTTTTTGTGGAGCATAGGGTCACGACCACTCCGCTGTGGTTTCAGTAGCAAGTAGGTTTTTTAAATTTTTTATGGGGGTTGAGTTACTAGCCCCACATGCCTGGCTTGGGACCAATTATGGCGACTGCCGAGTAACTGAAAAAGTATGGTAACACCGCTACAAGGCACACCTGTTCATAGGGAGGCACAAATGGTGAAAACAACGAGTGATAAGGGAGAGCAGAGATCTAAATCAAAAGGTTGCCGTCTTTGATCGAGAGGATGCAAGACAAAAACTTAAACAAACTTACTGCTCCATTGCCTGCAGGTGCAAAGCATAGAAGACTGATGCACGAGGATTGATTCGAAATATCAGTTAAAAACACCACACAAAATTTTAGTATAAGCATTTGGGAGGCACATTTGGTCAGAATTCTGCATTACGAGGCACAAAATCACTTTATCACATCCTGGTGACTGGCAAGCTGTAGGTTTATTCCGTCAGAGTAACCTTCAATGTCCATACAGGGCTAAAAGGCTGCAACTGCCCTACTATTTACCCATAGCAGATGAGGTGGATTTATGCCTTTCCCAAGGGCATTAGTGCAAAGTAAACATAGACAGATTGGCCGAAACTCAAACACAGTTCACCAATTTCATTTTCCATGCTGGTAACCGTTATGCCACCTCACACCTCCCAGTTTATAATTACTATAGAACTAATTACTTTATCTATTACTTAATGCGTACTATCAAGGTGATCTGTGTTGCATATCGTCGCTGGACAGATGACCGACAGTGATTTGGCTGAATTGACATAACCGTATGAACATTTTGATTTTGACAGACTTCAATCTTTTGTTTTATATCTGCAGGGTGTTAGCCAGGAATTTGATTTCCACACCGTTTTTATAGGATTGGGAAGTTTTCCAAGGTCCACATATTTGCATTAAAAAGCCAAAAATGGCCAAAACACACTGAAAATTGGGTTTCTATTAGGAATTAGCTATTAAATGGCTAGTGAGGATGCTGGCTAACATCCTGATTTGGTACTTTGTCTCTGGTTTATTCAGTACCCTTCCTGCTGCTAGCTGCCCAATTGTCAACTCACAGTCCGAATGCTCTTTTCTTAGTTTTATACTGCAATCTTTTAGAAAAGCAATTATATTACAATTAATATCATTTATAGCAAATGCAGATGCTTCTAGCAGGCAATTATCTTATCTTTTTAGAGTTTTTGTCGTTTGTTTTATGAAGCAGTTTCATTGCAAAGAGGAAATAAAAACAAAAAAAATCAAAAAATCTATTTGTTCATTCGGTGCCATATGTCTATTTGGCCAAATGTCCGGTCGACCAAACACAGGCCAAGCATCCGGAGGTCGATGCATATACGAAGGCATAATTTCTGATCATTTTAAATTGACTTCTTGAATAGTTTTATCAGCCAACAAACAGTATGAAACAGTGGCATTGATAAATATATTCTCTTGGCCGTAATGACAGGCGTCCGTTATACACGAGTAGAAGTAATTTTACAATATGGAAATGAAAGATTGAGAAACTCTTGTTACATCTCAAACATATTTATTATCATTAAGATAATAATTTATGCATTTCATCAGAAGACGTTTGAACATTGCAGAAAAGTGCAGGTACAGCTTTCCATGTGTGTATATTCCTTCTCTTTAAAAGATATATATATAAATAATTATACATATGCGTGTATGTATACACACACTAGAACCCCCCCCCCTGCTAAGAAGGAAGGAAGGAACACACACACACACACACACACAGTAACAAAACCAACAACCATTTCTCACTTCATTCTTCTATCCCAACATGGAAGGCTGTACCTGCACTTTTCTGCAATGTTCAAATCTCTTCTGATGACGCTGGTTGCACAGCGAAATGCATGCAAGTATTATCTTAATGATAATAAATATGGTTGAGACGTAACATGTGTTTCTCAATCTTTCATTTCCACACTGTCAAATTACTTCTACCATTGCGTCGAATTACCTTCAGTGTTGCCAACTCAAAAAATGTTTTTGCGCTAGCTTGACTGCCAAAAAGCACTAAATAAAAATAAAAATAGCCAGAAATGGCAAAAAAAAGACACTAAGAAAAAGGTCAAAATGTTAAGTGCACTGCCAAAACAACAGGCTGAATTTAGCACAAAATGTGCTAAATTGGCAACACTGATTACCTTACATCATCCAGACAAACATAAGAGATCCAGGACTTCAGATAGGATGATGATGTTGGTACCAATTGAAGAGGGTGAATGGCATGGTTATCTTAATTCACTGGACAGTAACTCAGACAAAGTAGAGAGAAAAGAAATACAGCAATACCTTGAATGGTACAGGTTTTGATGTAGTACCGTTATATATTGCTGTACAATGTTATTTATCTGAGTATAAGCTGATGAAAAACACATTAAATCATAATACGGTTTTGAACAGTATGGAATATTTTGGAACAAATCAACCACACTAATCAAGGTATACCTGTAGTTAAGTTATTACCCATGAAATTCAAGGATATAATTAAATTTCTATGAGATTTTATTTAGAAACAAAACTATATTTTCTATAGTTTAAACAGGAGCCAATGCTTAAAACGTAGGATTCGGGTGTTTTTTATCCTTGCCATGTCAGATTTGGATTTCTGTACATTGTCCCTGTTGAGTGGCGGAAGCCACATCGGATTGAACTTCGCGCTTGTCTGACTAATACATTCAATCGACATGTTGATATGTGCTACCTCTTTGATTTTTCTGTTTCCAACAGTATTCCCTTCCCTGTCAATAATCCAGACTTCCTCCCAGAAATCCAAATCTGACAAGGCAAGGATAAAAAGCACTGCCTCCATTGGAGTAAAAACTTCTGTTTACCATCATCACATTCGGATTTTACACCTGAAGAAGGACGAAGAATGGATTGGCTGAAACTTTGTGTTTACAACACAAATAACAAGGAGTTCAATCGGCCGAAGAACCATTTGAATATTAATGACCCTTCTCAAAACGATAGAAAATATCAAGACTTGGTTTGTTTAAAATGTCAACCTCTGCTCTGTCAGTTAGAAAATATTCGTTAAAAACATTTATAGATTAAGAAAAAGGAATGAAAAGTCTGGTTTCTGACTTTTTGACAAAATCAAATACAGAAGAAACTGCTTATTGTGATCACTGGGTCAGGACCTTTTAGATAACAATAACCAGCTGATAACATTAAGCAAAATGTTTGCAAGCACGTTTGGTGATTTTCACCATAGCTGATTTTAAAAAACAGAGCGTGTGCATGAAGTTTTGTTTTCTTTAGGGGAAAACTGCAGCTGAAACTGTTGTAATGCTTCGAGAAGCTTTTAAGGAAGAAGCTTTATGTAAAACACATGTGTACAAGTGGTATTCACATTTCAAAAGTGATGAAATGTCACTTGAACAACACAAACAATAAGAAGTTCAATCGTCCGAAAAACTATTTGAATAATAGCATCAATTTCATCTGTGGTTTTATCAACGGATTCAAGTGGAAGAATCCATTGTTTCAAATGTTGGAAAGGGGATATTTCTATCAGCAAAATTGTTACCTTTAAGTGGAAGTGTCCATTATGGACAGAGAAACAAGCAGAAAGATTTTCACTGTAGTATAGTAGTAGTCTTGGGGGAAGCAGGATCTGCCTCTCCCCTGGACTCTATGAGAAGAGTAAAAAATGTTCCTGAGGGTGTCCTCTTTCAGAAAAAGATGTTCCCAAGAAAAAAAGTTTGGATGAACTACCACATTTGCATAGAACAAAATGGCTGCCAACACACACAAAAAAAATCCAGAATTTCATATTTCATCTCCCAATTGACGTATCTGAGTATTTTAAAGAGCTAAATTATGGTTTTCAGACATGAGGAATTCAAAGGTACACTTTATTTTATCATAAAATATTTAATTTATTAGGTATTCCAGCATTTTACAAGGAAATTTGAAGTATACTTTATAGGCAAACGGCTATGGATTGTGGATTTAATTACAATGATGGAGATATATACATATTGTTAGAAAGAGAATTTAATCAACTTTCCAGTAGTGTATCTTGTCAATTTGTATCTGTTGGACATGAAAAGTGACCCAGAATTGTTGTTTTCCATATCAGAACTGTAATCGCTTTCGACTATGTTTATAGCAGTCTGGCGTCTCATGCATATTTTAAGGGTATCCCTGGCTACAAATGCACCATTTGGGATGAGATGACAGACCCACAAACTTTCTCAAATATATATGTTGTCCCAAAAGTAACTCCCGATTTGTCCCAAAATTAATGCCGGTTCTAAGGGAAGCAACTAGTCCCATTACTTATCAAGAGTATTCAATATTACTGGTAATTTTAGCCGTACTGGTGTGCTGAGTTGCTTCCCTTAGATAGAACTGACGTTCATTTTTGGACAAATCGGCCGTTATTCTTCTGGCACATTAGATTAGATTAGATAGATAGAAATTATTAGTTGATTATTATCGGGCTGAGCATGAACGTAGACCCCACACTATTATGATTATGTTGCAAATCACCCAGATTTCTTTGCGTTTTTGAAGTTGGCAAATCTTATGGGTACCTTAATTCAAAACCTCTGGCCACAATGCACCGCTTCAGGGAAGGAGAAGAACAGGAACACAAACCTTCTCAAATATATATTAGATTTATGTATCAATCAGAAGTGCAGCAAAAAGGGATACTGATTTTTCATTTTAGACAAAATTGCAGAATCGTTAGTTGCATTTGTGTTTGACAATTTCAGAAAAAAAAAAACCTACCAAAACGAAAGGAGTTGGGCATTTTTCCTACAGCACCAATACAGAAACCGACTAAAGTGTTACATTTAAAATTAAAAGAAGGAATGAATGGGATGAAAAAGAAAATCAGATTCAAGTTGGAGGGGATTGTTTTAGCGAAAAAACATTACCAAAAAGAAGAAAACAAATTCATTTTTATGAATGACAAGATGGAAAAGAATGGAATGCTTGTGAGTAGATAGAGAGATGGATACATAGAGATAG
>VCCN01006731.1:1375872-1390212 GCA_006491835.1 Architeuthis dux | reverse complement strand
GGGGAATAGATACATTATAATATTGTTTGTTAAATTGGTTAATTTTTATTTGCCACTCAGAATTCCAATCGGGACCATCTTGGCTAAGTTGTGCCAAAAGTCTAGAATAAAACCTTATAAAATTTTCCCGGCCCTAAAACAGAAATATTCCTTAATTAAATTATGTTATGATGGGCACTTTTCCTCCCTTGATAAATTCATGATGGGTAAAAACTTTAAACAAATTCTGTTTTATTTTCTATGTGTGGGGTTTTGTTGGGTGGGTTTTATTTATAAGGGTATTGTCCTGGGGTTATTGTCCGGTGGGGTTTTTGTCCGTATCCCGTAGGTGACTGAGAACTTGGGCAAACCTACCATGTAAGTTCCTTCCCAAGCAGTAGCAAAAGCTGTTACACCCTTGACCGGATCATGTATTTTACGTGTGTATGCGAATGCGTAGGTATACTATGTAAATACTAAATTAAATCCGTAGTCGGGGCGATATAAAAATTAACATCTGGTTCCAGAGGACCCGCTGTACCTCCCCACTGCACTAAGAGGGGTAGAGACAGGGCATTCCCCGATGTCTGTGGCGTGCCCAAAAAAGGCCGTAAAGGGCAAAGCGGAGGGATCTGGATAATTTCTTTATCTCAACCAACACGTAGGCGTGTGGGGCCCGGGCCACGCATTAAACTTGACCTTGTGTCACATTTTGCCCACAAATGGGGGGTGGATAAATCTCAAATACTGAATTAAATCCAGTAATTCATCACAAGGATAAAAATGTATAGATGTGCGCGTGCGTGGGTGCACACACGCACACATTTTATTTTTTTCTCTGCGAAGATAAATGAAAGCTGAGTAACAGACTATAACTTCCGCCCGGTCTCGAACGGACTCTCTCTAAACAAAATCAATTTACTTTAAAACTTTAAAAACCTTTTCTTTTATTTTCATTATACCTCAGGATGAAATTAAAGTTCCTAAAAACCAGAGAAGTTATTATTTTTGTTAATCTCTTGAAAATATAGAAAGTTCAGCACACCTGTTGTGATGAACACTTGACCGGACCGGAAGCCTAGACTCTTTCGCTTTCGAAAACAAAGAGCTACTGACTTTAGGCCTCACGGCGGCGTGACTTTTTATTTAAAAATGTTATTACGGCAATTTTTGCGGCTCCCTTGTTTCTCCCGATGGAAACTCATGAAGCCGCCTCCTTCAGGTCTTTGTCAAGAGATTTGTATTCAACTTTTCGTATATCTATATCTATTCATCTTTTTATTGTACGTTTAAAGTTTACGTAACCCGTTATTGTTGTTTTATTTTTTTTGTCCTTTAAAAACAAAAACATTAAGAAAAAGTAGTGCGAATTGTCGCTTTGAAGTTGTTTGTGATATTTTAAATATTTATTTCGAAATCTTCTCTAACTTCGTATTTTAGAATAACAAAATTGAAAAAATATCTCCTTTTATCTGGAATTAAATTTTAAATGCTTTGTTTTTGATTTTTGAGAAGTTAAAATTCTGGAAGTTTTTCGAAGTAATTTTTTCATTTAAAATAAAATTCAAGTTAATTCGTAAACTTAAACTAAACTCTAATTCAACTGATATATTTCATTTGCAAAGTACAAACTTCGATTCCCGGTCATTCGTGACCCTGAAAGAATAAGAGCCTGGTTCCTGGGTATCCGTCTTCCAGGTAGCACCTCCTCATAGCAATAAAAAGAGTTAAAGTCAGTCGGCCACGCCCTGACGCCTGTGGCACTGGGCAATGACTTTGTGCCATATTTGCCCTTTGTGGGGAAAGTTGGCAAATAAATACAAACCTTTTTGTGGATATTTACAATAAGCACATGTTATGAATTACGTTTTTTTATATATTTTTTATTAAAGGATTATTATTTTTAACAGCAGTGACGACCCTCTTACAGATCTAGTAGTGTGGCTTTATTTTTTGCATCTTAGACTCCAATGAATGTGGTCCTGAATTACCTATCCATAACCCTAACGTCATACAACAGGAATGTCTGCAATGTTGGAGCATGAGATGTGAAAATAAAGCAATACTACTAGCTCTGGATCTCGGGACCGCTCTAACGTGTACCCATTTTGCTTTAAAGTTAACAAACAGAGCACGAAAAGAGAATTTAAAAAATATTTTATACTTAATAATTCAGTTTGTGAATTTGGTGTCAGTATAAAGAATATTTGTTGCTTCTCTCTATCGTCTCAGTGTTTTAGAGATGAACGGAAAAAAAGTCAGATTTTGGCTAGGAAAAAAGTCACAACTTTGGCTTCTAGATAGGAAAAAAGTTGCATTTAATTTATTTAATTCATAGTAATAAAATAAGTAATATAATTGAAGTAAATGCTGATGATAAAAGTCATATTTAATTTAAAGTAATAAAATAAGTAATATTTTAAGATGTATATATATATAATATTGAAGTGCCTGTCCATATATCTGTGTATCTGGTTAGGGTTAAGTCACATTTAATTTATAGTAATAATAAAATAAGTAATATTTCAATAAGTAAGTGGTCCTCCCATCAAGCAACACACAAGTTGTGGAGGCGTTCATTTTATTTAATAAAATGAAATGATGATAACTAGTAATAATAATAAATAATATGGCTGCCTTCTCTAGCGAGTGTAGCAACCTGGTGATTGAAACAAGCCTGCGCAGCTGGATGGTTTGCAATAGATACACCTATAAGATATAAGGTGTATCTATCTCGGTCTTTTCATATCTACCTATCTTAGTCTGTTAATATCTATCTACCTCTGACGTTTGAACACATGCATAACATAAGGATATATATGAAACTATTTCCTTCTCTTCCAGGCCACCCCTTATTATTTCATTTTCTTACAGGCTACCCCTTACTATGGCTGCAACTCCAAACTCAGCTCCATTCTTCCTGCAGAGACTATCAAGTTACGACTGTCGGGTGTTTAAGTCAGAAATGGACAATTCATTTCTCTTTGAATGGAATCCCAGAACCCCAACAATCATCTGACCTCATCATAGCCAGTGTTCTACATCTACCAACAGTAAATCATTTATATATCAGATGTGGTTTGTCTAAATACAGGGTGTCTCAAAAGTCTCTATACACTTTTCATTTTTTCTTTTTTAAACAGATGAAAACTTTTGAAAATTGGTACACATGAACTAGAATGTTTCTGTATTTTGCCAAGTTCAAATAAGAATTACTTCACTGGTAGACTTCTACTTGTGAGACAACTTCTTCATAGCACTTCAGTTGAGCCAGCGATTGACACGGACATTCCTGACATCAGCAAGCATTTTGATTGGGATGTTTGTGCAACAGTCTCCGATTCTTGCCTCGAGTTCATAAAGGCCTCTCATTGCAGAATCTTTGCCCTTGATGCAGCCTATCAAAAAGAAATCACAAACCCTAACCCTTGCCAGGCTGCAGTTTTGCACCTCGGTCCTAACGTTAGTGTCATCGCCATAAAAACGGGCATAAATGTGGAGCTTAAGTGTGAAAACATTTCCCATACATTGAGCTATCGATTGATATGAATTTCAGAGAGATTGGACAGAAATGTGAAGAGAAAAATGGAAAAGAAAATATAGAGTCACTTTTGAGACATGTTGTAGTTTCCTAATATACTCCAGAAGGCAGGTACGATAATAGTAAGTGTTTTGCTAGGGGATATGAATATCTATATTATTGTACAGGAAAGCCTAGTACCGCACGCAAGATACATTCCAGGTAAAGAACATGTGGTGGTGGGGGGGAATGCGTGTAATAGCCTGGTACATTTTCTTACTAACATTTAGTAGAAAACCGAGATGCCAATCTTTTTATGGATAACTGAAATTATTTGATGTGTTATTAAATTTCATCTTAATGTTGGCAAAAACTTTAATGTTGAAGATTTCGGGTGAATAAAACAGATAAGTAAATAAAAACTTTATTTTGCTGCCAATAAACATGTAGATAAACTTAAGTTATGTAAAGAGTAACCAAAAAATATTGAAAAGTATCAACTTTACAAGTATTTTCGTGAAATAATTAGATTTGACAGAATATAAGTTTTATTATTGTTCCATGTATTTGTCATGTAGATACTTATAGTAACTCATCATGTCGTCGATGTTGGCATTAAATGCTTTGCATCGTTTCTCATTGTTTCTCATCTTCAGAAGCTATTGCTTTAAGGTCCTCCTCCACTGCTTTTGAAAATGTTTCCTCTCTTTTATTTGAATAACTACGGGTCACTTCGGAAATGTGACCCAGGGGTCAGGACAAACTATTGCCTAATAATGGAGTGAATTAAGAAGTTGAGATACTGTTTTGCTAAGTGAAGCACAGACTGTTTGCCGTACAAAGCACCAGCGTGCAGTAGCCAGGATCAGAACAAATCTTTTTGCGTGTCCTACTAATCGTGTGTGCAAGTATAGCGTGCGGTACCAGACTTTTACCCCCAGGGTTTTCACTAATTCACTCCCACTGCGTCCGGTGGAATTCTCGCCAATTCATTCTCACCAATCAGACTGATCTATGTCTGAACAACCATTAACAAAGCGAACATATCACAACCTAATGTCAAGTAATTGACACAACAACTTAAAAGTGAAATAAATCAGTTCATTCCATTAGTAATTTCTGATTAAGATGAAAGAAGATATTCATCTTAATGTTGGTGCGTGCCGTAGCCAATATCCAAACAAATGTTTTTATGTGTACTACTAAGCGTGTGTGCTAGTATGGCGTGTGGTACCAGGCTCACCTGTAATCACTATGTTTTGTCAGATGTGTTCTCTTGCCTTCCTAGTTAGAAGTTCTGAGATGTATGGTCATTCTTCTACAACTAGTATCCTTATCTGTATTATTGTAATCACAATCACATCTAAGAAATTCTTACGATTCAAGACTATGACATCTTGTGGTTAGTTAAAATTTGATATGGGACTATTATTTATTTTTTTTTATCATTTATGTGACCCAGGTTGGAGAAGACGGAAGTTTTTAAGGGGAGGTAACTTTAATCATTCTCCAGTTGTAGGTTTTCAATCTTCTAGATGGTTCTAAATTGGTATTTCCACTTCCTCATAGTCCCCGAAACAGTGAATCTTGATGAAAATCATCAAATACATTAAAAGAGGTTGTTTTCTTTCTGAAAATAGGCCTGCGTCTTATACACTGAAAAATATGGTAGTTTATTCATTTTGTATTGCACATGTAGGTAAAAATATTAGCGAAATAAAACGATGCATAACAATAGGTTGGAAAGAATTCAGTATGAATAGAGACATATTGAAGGGCATCTTGCCAATGTGCCTAAAGTGTAAAGTATACAACGGTTGCATAATACCAGCCATGACATACGGATGTAAAACATGGAAATTAACAAAACGAACTGAAAACCAACTCAGAATAGCACAGAGAGCCATGGAAGGAGCAATGCTAGGCATAACTCTAAGAGATAGAAAAAGATCAACATGGATCAGAGGGATGACTAGGGTGAAGGATATTATACAAATAATTAAGCATAAAAATGGAGATGGGCTGGTCACCTAGCAAGAAGAGATGACAGTAAACACAGTAGGACAAAACCAGACACAAGATGAAGGGATGAGATAAGACGTGGCAGTGGTTAGGGCAATCTAGGTCGTCATGGAAGGAGAAGGCCTTTGTCCAGATGGCTGATGATGATGATGAGATATATATATATATATATATATGTATATGATGTCTGTTTCAGCTTTACAGTGTGCCTCCTGAGACTCCCTTGACTGAAGATCAAATGAACCAAGTGACCCTAATGTGTGAAAAAAGAATGCAACGGTAAGTAACATAAGTTTGTTTCCTCTCTGGATGGATCGCAAATATTTTGGTTTGTCTCAGAAGAAAGACAAGAGTCAAAGGTTTTATTTTCTTTCTTTTAGGGAGAGAATGGTTCACAAAAGAACAATTTTGTTTGCTATATCTTTATGGAAAAGGAAACTGCTTTGAACATTATAACCCATATAGGTGACAGTGTGTCAAAAAACCGTACCCTGTATTTTACTTGTAGTGATCATTGTTTAAATCAGGGGTCGCCAAAGTAGTTGATAGTGACCCCTGGGGGGACGATGGGAATGGGCGACGGGTGGCAATCGGCCTTGGGCACAAGTGTGATGGGCCGCAAAGTCTACAATATATTTTAAAAATTTAGAAAAGTCATGGAACAAAAGTCACAATGTAGCATTAACCTGAGCTACCTAAAAAAAACGTAATAGGAAGAAAACTCACAACTTTGATTTTCTGGGTAGGAAAAAATTAATTTAATAAAATAAGTAATATTTTAATTCAATTTATACTAATTAAATGTTATAGTGTGACTTTATTTTAGGCCTATGTAAGGTGGTATTTAATTTGTCATGTTATTGTCATTAAGTGGGTAATGAGTCACAAATAATCAAAACATTGGGGGGGGGGAATTATTTTTGCCCCCAGGTGCTGAGAACCCTTGCTACACCACTGATTGATAAAGGGGTTGATAAATGCCTGGGAGTCAAAAGGGGTTGATAATCGCTGGGAGGGGTCTATTGAACTTTTTAGGTCTAAAAGCTGACATTAGTAAGAAATATATGATAATTATCATATCAGTTGATATAGTTATATGCTATGGATTCGGTACGTTTGTGTAAGATTTGATACGTTTGTGTAAGATTTGATACGTTTGTGTAAGATTTGGTACATTTAATACATTTCTTTTGCCTGGGGTTGATGAAGGGGTCAATGCTCTAAAAAGATTTGGTGACCCATGGTTTAAATGAATTCTTTTAGGAATAGAGGATTTATTATAAGAATTCAATATTTCACACTTGAATTGACATATTATATAAATATATACATTATGAACCCATCTCTGGAGTCGGCCCTGTCAGCTGAGGCCTAGAATACACCGACTGCATCCCCTGCAGAGGGGTATGACCCCCACCCCTCACCCAAACAGGAGCCACCTGTTCTTTCACCAAAGTTGCAAGACTTTAAAAATAAAAAAATAATCTTTTGTCCACAATAATTTGTCTACATGATTTGTGTATTCAAAAAGAAACTGAATTTGGCACTAAATGACACACCAAGGGTCGATGTGCCATTAAACAAAACAATCAATCAACCACCTCTGGTGTATTCTCTGACAAATCATAAAAAACAAAAGTTAAATTTGTAACCACCCCCCTCAGGCCAATCACAATCCAGAAAATGCTTTTCTCATAAACTGCCCCCAGTGACCTTCTATTTTATGTAACTTACAGTTTTGTGCCTTTTGCTCCTCATGGTTGAATAAGCAGGCTGAACATTACCCATTTTTATAATTAATCCTAAAAAATGTAATTAAATCTAATTTTAAAGTAATTAAATTTACCCATTTGGAGCAAAAAGTTTATGGGAAAAAGATTTTCTGGATTGTGATTGGCCGCAGGGTACCCTCCCCCCATAATTTTTAAATTACTATAACTTCTTTCGGGACTTCCTAGACAAAAGTGCATTGAAGTAATATTGTAATGCTGAGTATTCTCTATTCAATGGTACATCTTAATTAGGAACAGAGTTATGAACTTTCAAAAGGGGGTGGGTTCACCAAAATGTCAAAATTAGGGGGGTCCCTCCCCCCAATTAGAATTGTGCCCTGTTGGCTGTGGCCTAGAATACGCTGACTGCATCCCTGCAGAGGGGTAGGATCCCCCCCCAACCAGGGGCCACCTGTTCTTTCACTAAAGTCGCAAGACTCTAGTTAAAAAAGAACATTTCACCCAAGTTGCAAGACACTAATTAAAAACAAAAAATAACCTTTCACTAAAGTTGCAAGACTTTATTTAAAAAAAACCTTTCACCAAAGTCGCAAGACTCCATTTTTTAACAAATTTTAAACTGATTTCGGCATTAAATGACCCATCAAGGGTTGATAAGCCGCTAAACAAATCAATCAAACCAATTAGAATTTTGAAAAACGGATTTTATTTTGGGGGTTCTATTTACATTGTAAATAAATTGTAAATAGAACCCCCCTAGTAAAAACTAACAAATTCCATGAAAATTGTTACGGTCTAATTGCTTAAAAGCACAAAAAAATAACTGGTGAAAAAGATTTTCTATTTTTTCGATTCCGTTAACCGATGTGAATCTTAACCAAACACTATATTATTATTCGCTGGTAACAGCGTTATCACTTAAGATATATTCCGAATATACTATTGTCCCCCATCCCGAGGAAATATAGCGGCGGATGCCCATGCTGTGAAGTTTTTTTTTTAATCTTTACAAATAACCGTATTTATGAATAAATTTAAAACTCAATATTTCTCACATGACCGAATCTGACTTTCAAGTCAAAGTGATATCAACCAAAACGGAAACATCGCATTTCAGAATTAATAACTACGGAAAGTCTGTAATATTTCACAGATAAATTATAATCTAGTAAATAAATAATTGAATGAATAAATTATAATCTGACATTTCACGTCGTTATGGTTCACATATTTTTCTTATTAATTTTATTAAAATTCTAAGAATCCTTTTTTTAACCAGAAAATTATTGTGCTGTATATCCCTCTTGGTCTGCGGGAGGAAAATCCTGAAGTTGGAGAAAAAGGAAGACTCGAAACTTGGTTTATAAAAATATGAGGATATATTTTTATTTGATAAGATACATTGTGTCGTGGCGGAGAATGAAGAGTGGCAGAGAGATAATGAGAGCTGACAGACTGTTCCCAACAGGGGAACTGGCCCTGTGCTCCCAAGCCCAGCTGCTCTCTGCCTATCTGCTTTTCCGAGGGCCTCTGTGTCGCGTTTATCGGGTTTGAACGCCCACACTAATTTTCCAGCCCGTCCGCTGCAGTCAGGGTTTAGTCAATATCCTGTTTATGACTTTTGAACACCTGGTGTGTCTGTTTCCGGTCCTGGACACCTTGCAGTTTAGGGTTTTCGTCGATATCCTGTTTATAACTTTCAACACCTGTGGGGTCAAATCTGTGACCTCCACCTACAGCTGCCTAAATATCCAACAATTGTATTTACTTGTGTACAATGTGAGAAGTTTAATATAAAAACTCGATTGCCCCACAAACTTAAAAGTGAGTCAAATTTCCAGCCAAGTTTTTGATGCTGTCTTATCAGCAGGAGCAATGTAAAAAGAACAGCCTTTTTTTTAAAAACAGTATTGTTTGTTTTTTTTACTGCCCTTTTACAAATTGGATACTCTTTTTCACACTAAAAGGTTTAAGGCCCTAGATATTTTGTAAATATGATTTTTATGATGTGTGCTTGTATATACAAATTGGATACTTTTTTTTCACACTAAAATAAAAATGTTGTAAGTAGTCAAGATGATCTACATGTCGCTAAACCACCCACAAAACATCTTGGTATAAGGTAGGTGAAAGTGCTGAGACGTTAATTTTATGCTAATTCTTTTTTTATTTGTCAAAAATGTTGCAATTCAAAATTGAGGTGCCTCCTTCAGTATCTTTGATGCCGGGAAAAATGTTCAGTTATGAATCAGATTTTTATTTCTCTTGAATTCCTTCAATAATTAACGCAATGAATGAAAATCTTGAATTCTTAATGTCTTTATATTTAAAATATTTTCAGTATTCCTGTGCAGTACATCATTGGAGAATGGGATTTTTGTGGACTGACTTTAAAAATGGTACCACCTGTTTTTATCCCAAGACCAGAGACAGAGGTAGGCAACATTTAAAAAAAAAAAAAAAAAAATCTTCCACTTGTACTCGAGGTGTTGTAGGGAAATGGAGACGGCGGTCGTGTTGATTCGCCCGTCTGTTTTTTTTTATTCTTCCTTATTTTACTTGAGCAATTTATCATAATCTACTTCTGGCTTGCTAGGCCAATCAAAGCTTCACCAGATCCTCGTAAACCATACATTTTGGGAACATGTTACCTACTCTGTCTGTTGCCAGAGACAGTCTGCCTTGCTATTTACCCATAGCTGGGGTCGAGAAAAGATGAATTCATGCCTTTCCCAAGGGTATTAGTGTGAAGTGAATGAAAAATATCCCAGCTGAAGTTTGAACTCGGTTTGCCGATTCTATTTCCTGTGCCATTAACTGATAGGCAACCACGTTAGTGTTGCCAATTTAGATATTTTTTTTCGAATATGGAAATCCCTCCCACATTCAATAAATTCTTTTCCAAAAACATCTAAATCGGCAACACTGGACTCCCAAATTTTACAAATTTTTGTAAAATCCTTGAAATTGGCAACTGGACTTGCAAATTCGAAAAATAAAAATAAAAAATATCTAAATTGGCAATCCTGCGGCACGAACCCGCACCTCCTAAAAGTCAGATCTGAAATAAACAAGTTGGTCTTGAGCTGTTTCTGCGATTTATCAGTGGAAAGTGGATCAAGCAAATGATTCTGATTGGTTGATGTAACGTTCTTGTTGGGTTTAGTGCCTTTGTTCGCTTTGTTGTTCTTTCTGTTCTAGCTGTGTGAGATTAGAATGCATTTGATTCGTAACCGTGTTAAGAAAAGAAGATGGAACGAAAGACACGTGTTGATCAAGGCTATTAGCCTGTGTAGAACTGAGCCTTCCCTGTTCCTACTTCCGGTCCGCGTTTAGTTGGACTGGAAACGGAATGGGGGCTGCTGGGAGCTTGCTGCGGCATGTTTATTGATTTAACATATACATACATTACTTATTGATTTAACATACATATATATAAACATTACAGTTGAAAATCGGGATTTGACTTGTGACTTATATTTAAATTTAGCTTAAGAATGGATTGCTGTGGGATCTTGTTGTTGGTTTGTTCCTCTCTTGAGAGGATCCGGTGCCGGCTTGAAGGCTGTGTAGCCCATTACATGTAGTGCAGATATTTCTGCACTTCGCACAAGGGAAGCCTTCGACTTGTGGTGTCTGAGGGGCAGCCGGCTCCTCTCGATCTTTTCCTTTGGTCCTCAGCAGATGCTCGCCTCTTAGCTTCAAACTTGAGGCTGGCTCTGTTGATGCAGTGGTGCCAGCCTTTTCTGTCGCTTGCATCCTGGTGCCATGAGTGATGATGGATGTGGGATATACTTTTTAACTGTTGTTCCCTCTAAGCTGTGTGCATGTGAACACATGTTTTGCAACCAGCTCACAAAGGAAATTAATACGTGCACAAAAGATTTCAAATTCTGTAGATAGTTTACTGAGTTTTTATTGAAAAGATATTGCTACGCTATGTCGAATTCAAGTGTGCACATACTTTTGTCACAGGAAAAAGATTTGTACAATATAAGATTTTTGTGCACACTGACAACTAAAAATTAGAGGGAACATTGTTCATCATCATCATCATCATCATCATCAAATGACCAATACATTAGAAGAAAACTGTTTTTGACTATTCAAGCATTCTGATGCAAACCAAACTTTGTTGATTTTGTTTTTGTTTTGTTTCTCTTCATTTCTTCTTTTTTTTTCTTCCCAGGAACTTGTCAATTTCATCTACGAACATTTCCGGGGGACAAAGCATAAAAATAAACATGGGAAATTTTTGGAGATCGGCTGTGGATCAGGTGCCATTAGTCTGTCTCTTCTAAAGAAACATCCTGAGGTAAGTGTATTTGAAGGCTTTTAAAATTATACATATAATAGCCCCATTTCTGTCAGTAACGCTCGCATTAATTCCTGACCACTGACAATCCCTTTCCTCCTGACTTTCAATGCATTTCTATAGTAAAATCATTTACATTACACATATAATAGTCCTATTCTGTCAGTAACACTGGCATTAATACCTGACAATAACTTCTATAGTAAAATCATTAGCAATACATTTACATTATAAAACATTAGAGTCCTATTCTGTCGGTTACGCTTGAATTAATTCCTGACCATTGACAATCTCTTTCTTGGTTTTTAATGTAAATCTATAATAAACTCATTTTCAATGTATTTCTATAGTAAAATCATTAACAATGCATTTACATAATACATCTATGCATGGATAGGATTAGCTTATCTGAGACGACTGGTGTAATGCTTGCATTAAATCTTAAATTCAGGAACTGCTTGAAATCGCTCGTAATTGACAGTGGAATTCTTCAATGAACAGAATTTTAAAGAATGGAACTTTTATGAATTGAATTTAAAAAAAAAAAATGCCTAAAAATGCAAGGGAAGTAACTTCGATCAGAAATTATCCCCCTTGATTTAACAGTTTAATTTCTTTGATATGAATTTGTTAATTTCTGATCCCGTTTTTTCAATGCACAACATCCAGGCTGAGTGCTGAGTTTTGTAAATTTTAGGAAAGCAATTGCAAAATTCAATGGTTAAATCATGAATTTGTTTTCTTTACTACCAGAAATATTTAGTTTGTTAGTGCAGAAAAAGGACTAAAGCTAAGGGTGGGTGGGAGTGGTGGAGTAGTAATGAAGTACTAAAAAGTTATAAGAAAAGCTGAAACCTTGACCACGTCTACCAGATTCAAATGCTTTTCCCCTCAGCCAGAATGTGCTGTGTCACTCTACATCTAATGATTAGAGAGAATGAAAGTTTTGGTGTATTTATTTCAGTGGAATTCTACCTGTGATATCACAGGTTACATACAGAGTTAGTCTTTTAGCCCTTTTGAGACTCTTGGGACATATATGTCCCATGGTTTCTATTGATTTCAGTGAAGCTGAAATTGTGTTGTTTTTTTTTCTTTATTGTCATTTGCTAATTGATTTCAGTGGAGCTGTGTAGCTGTGGATATTTCCAAGAAAGCCTGTGATCTCACCAAAAGGAATGCAGACGTGTATCAGATGAATGATCGGATCACAGTTCTTCAACATAACATTAACAAAGGTGAGTCTGCTTTGACTTCTGATTCATCCAAATATCTTTCTGAGTCACAACTGCACACATTATTTCATTCCTAACAAATGAAAGTGAAATATTATGGAAAATTTTAATTATGCAATAGGATATACTAAGTAAGATGCACATAATAGTCTTAAATATATTATGACAATATTCCAGTTACCTCCCCTGTATTGTAGCTATATACAGGGTGTCCCATAAGTAATGCCCAATTTGTCCCAAAATTAATGCCAGTTCTATCTAAGGGAAGCAACTATTTAATAGTTGCTTTTAATAGTAATTTAATAGTTGTGTCCCTTAGAACTGGCATTAATTTTGGGACAAATCAGGAGTCACAGAAGACACCCTATAGGAAAGTCAGCAATTGTTGAGAAAATGGACAATATCATCCATCAGGCAATTTAGCTGACCACTTTTTAACTATGCTGTAGGAAGGGGAATCCTTCTTTAGTGTCACCACCATGTCCTCATGCATCTCCTTAGGTGATAAGCCCCTGATACTGAGGTTGCGGATGACTGCACAATGCGGGATATTGTCCATTTCTCAACAATTGCTGACTCTCAAGTTTCTAGAACTGAAAAATAAAGCAGTTATGAACTTCACATTTTCAAAAAATTGAACTGTGTGTGAATTATATTGGAACTGTGTAACTCCTGTCCTTATACCTTGGGCCCCGAAATATCAATCACCCTTTGTATATATAAGACAAATTCTGTCTATTACAGAATCAATTTGGATACAATCAAAAACATTAATCACAACAAAAATTAAATTTGATGGAAAATAAAATGTCATTTTACATAGTAAAGGGAGGTAATTCTTATTTCTCTTGCAAATTGAAACGCTATTTCTGTTCATTTTATATATTTTTTTAGAAGAATTGAATAATAAAATATAATAATTTTGTACCAAATCAACTTTGGCAATATATTATCATCCATTAAAATCTCTGAAAAAAATTTAATTACTGTGACCCAGGAAGATTTGAAATGTGGATAATGAATTGTGAAAAACTTTTACAAATAATATCCAATAATTTTTCAACTTCCATTTTTATTTTCATTGGTGGGAACGTTTAACGAGTCAGCCGTCAAAATAGATCGGATCACAGGGACTGATTTGACTGATCATCACTAAACAAGCAAACATTTGTTAGTTTCATACTTACTTTATTAGAAAAAATCTGTGAACCATAACAAATGTTAGCAGTGATCAGTCAAATCAGTCCCAATGATCGGATCCATTTTTGATGGCTGACTCGTTTGTCTCATTGGTTACATCACTGAAATGACAAAATCTACATTTAATGAAGTTTGCAGACTTCAGATAATTCTTTTTTGTAATAGTTAATCTCTAGGCATGAGAGATATGTAAAGATTTTGCCTATTATCTTTAGAGCTGGAGAGTCTGTATACAAAACCTTCAATTATGGTACCTCCAACTCCAACTCTTCTATTTTGAATTAAACTAATTATATATACTAGGGCAGTGCCCATTTCAAAGGTGCATGTTTGGAA
>VCCN01006731.1:1314009-1327269 GCA_006491835.1 Architeuthis dux | reverse complement strand
GCTGAGGTTGACTGTCTAGACAAGCAGGAAGTGCTTCTAAAATAGCACACGCCAACTCATGTTGTCCAGAGGACATGACACCTTTGTTCTCCTGATGAAGAAAATTGTGGTCATTTATATACCAAACGGATCAATCCATTTTCAGCAGTGCTAGGTACACAGATTTGACCGTACCGCCAACCATGCACTCCAATGAAAAATTATATTGTCAGTGGTTCATGTATGTGCTGATAAAATTGGAAACTATGTTGTCCTACTCTGTACACGTAACTGGATTTTCTCTACAGACTAAATACCAGATTGTCTCTATCTGCAGGAAACTTTGATTCCTAAAGCTAGATTTAAAACAAAAAAAGCCAGCTAGATGAATTGTACATCGGAGGAAGGCTAAAGAATGCATCAGCTGAAAGTCAGTGATCAAAACAAGACGAATGAAGTTATTTGTCTGAATAACTAATAGAATAATGACAACTAGCTGAACCGTGGAAATTCCATGGGTATTGACAACAAAGATATCATCATTACTCTCACATATATATTTCTGCAATTAAAGTATATATATAATTTTGTTTAAGTAATTTATTGCCTATGAAATATATCTATATTAACTGTAATAGCATGCAAAGGCAAATGACACTAATATGTTAATCACTGCTACCCACAACACTGGTTTATTGCTGGGTTTAGGTTATTCATGTGTTCTGACATTTATATGTATCTATCTATGTATCCGGACTTTGCCCAGCCCTAACTGTTCATAGTAGAAACTTGAAATTTTGCACACACACTCCCCTCAATGAGTAGGGAAAATGTTGTTTTTTTAAAAATTCCCTGCCCCCGCAATGTAAGTTTATGCTAAATTAGTCACTAGTTTGTGCCTGCTTTCTTTTTGAAAATTCAGACTTTTTTTAGTGATCACAGCCCAACAAAATGCGAGAGAATTAACCTATTCATTGATCACCCCTTTTTCCAACTTTTTAATTGATCACCCCCAGCTCAGCATATATGGGTGGCGGTAATTCATAATTTCCCTTGGAATACTAGTATTTATTATTATTATTATTATTGATTTTTTGCTATCCGTCTATATATTCTCATGGTCTACAACTACAATAACCTTGATTTTTAAGCTTCAAACTTGTGAGGGAGAAGTAATAAATGAATGACGGTTATAGTGAAGGTTGAGTCCTATTTGCTCCCATTCAAGCATAAGCGCCCCCTTCCATTCTTACACTTGTTCATTACATTACATACAGTGAGTGGGGAGGGAGAAAAGAAAGCATGAAAGAAGCAAACAACTAGTGTAGGGCTGTAGTGTTTGCACCATTCACGCTTTGCAACATGGGCACAGGGCTGTAGCAGTCGGTCAGCACAAGCAACAGTTGTGTGTGTATGAGAAAACAAAGCCAACTACGTGGATGGTGTGTTGTGGTCAGGAAGGGGGGTAAAGGAGAGTCATGTTGTTGGGTCGGTGTGTGTGTGCAACTGCGGCACTCTCATGCTAAAGCATAACAGTTGTACCTACAAAACTGGCAGAATAATAGTATAATGACTTATCTCAGAATTTCCGACAAAATTTTATCTTTTCAAACTTTCAAACAAACAATAAAAATGTTCAGCTAAGATAAATTTCCATCAGTTATAAATAATAAAAGATCTTTTCTATTTTCAGAAGTTCTTGTTCTCAACAAACAATGGAAAAGAAGATAATTGCTTTTGGGAAGAAAAAAAGGTAAAATATCAAAATAGGCACCGAAGGTAAAAAAGAGAAAATAAAAGACTGGGTTTTGTTTTGGAAGCAAAAGATAAGAGAGAACATAAGCAAAAGTTAAATGATGTGAAACAAATAAAATGACAGGTCTGGTTAGTCACTCATTAGAAACCGTCATGTGACCAACGTGTTCTGGCAGCATGCCGTGTTGGGGGTGATCAATTCAAAATTTGGGAAAAGGGCTGATCAATGAATAAATAACTTCTCTTGTTTTTTGGTGAGTGGTGATTGCTAAAAAATGTCTGAATTTTGAGTCACTCATTAGAAACTGTCATGTGACCAACGTGTTCTGGCAGCATGCCGTGTTGGGGGTGATCAATTCAAAATTTGGGAAAAGGGCTGATCAATGAATAAATAACTTTGGTGATTGCTAAAAAATGTCTGAATTTTCAAAAAACATGCGTGAACATTGCTGGACACAAACTAAGGGATCAATTTGGAATAAACTTACATTGCAAATTGAACCCCCTCTAAAAACCTATTATGGGAGCGATTTTTAAAAAACATCTGTGAACATTCCCAGACACAAACTAAGGGATCAATTTAGCATAAACTTACATTACAAATTGAGCCCCCTTTAAAAACCTATTGGGGGCGGGGGTTAAAAAACATGCATGAACATTGCGGACACAAACTAAGGGATCAATTTAGCATAAACTTACATTGCAAATTGAAACCCCACTAAAAACCTATTATGGGGAATTTTCAAAAAAAAAGAAACGTTTTTTCTAGACATGAATGAATGAATGTTTAAATTTTCAGCTCTCTTGCTCCATTGGTGCAGCCTGTATGAACAATACATCCATATATAGCCAGCCAGCTGGACCAACTTAAAAACTGAAGAAACCTATGTTGACAGTTTTGGTGATGGTTTTGGTTAACGGTTTCTAACAGATCTTAGAGAAAGAGAAGATAATTTCAATTTCACTGGCCTCGTGGATAGTGTGTGGTGGTCAGGAGGGGGTAAAGTCGAGTTGTGTCGTTGGGGCAGGGATGCAAGGACGGTGCTCTCACTCTAAAGAATAACAGTTGTACAAACAAACAAGCAGAATAGTATAATGACTCATCTCTGAATTTCCGACAAAATTTTATCTTATTTCAAACTTTTAAGCAAACCAAAAATTGTGAGGTGAGTTCAGCTGAGATGAATTTCCATCCAGTGCTGTAAATAATAAAAGATCTTTTCTATTTTCAGAAGTTCTCAACAAACAATGGAAAAGAATATAATTGCTTTTGGGAAGAAAAAAGGGGAATCAAAATATTGCAGGGAAGGAAGAAAGAAAGAAAGAAAGAATTAAGCAAACTAAAGAGTCTGTAGAGAAAAGAGTGAAGAAAAAAGAAAGAAAGAAAGAAGCAAACTAAAAAGTCTGTAGAGAAAAGTGGTGAGGAAAAAAGAAAGAAAGAAGCAAACAAACAAATGAGAAACAAAGTAACAAAAAAAGGGGAAAAAAGACATTGTTTTGTTTTGGAACCGAAAGTTAAGGTAAAGTTAAAAGTATCTACACAATCTGATGTGGAACAAGTAAAAAAGAAAAAGGTAGTAAAATACAATGCATTCACAAATAGAAAAACAGATCCCAGGGAAGAGAAATTCAATTGTTTGTTGGTGCATCTTATAAAGAAAAGCAAATTCTGCCAATTCCATAAAAGCTGTTTTCATTTAATATTTAAAAAATCCCTTCCCTTCATAAACCTATTATTTAATTGCATGCGTGGGAGATATTCTGTAGACAAACATGAGTGAATTCATAAATGTATGGAAAAAAAATGAAAGATATATCTCAATCGAAAAGAAATTCCTGGATTTGCCTCCAGTTCAGCTGTAATCAATTCTTCTTTACCCCATAGCATACTCTATCAGAAACTTTTATTGAAATTCATTGATAACTTTTGGATATATTGTGTGGACATACATACAGCTACGATGCAGGGGAGGTAACTGTAAATAATTACTGGATCCATCCCAAAATGTAATCAATTCTTCTTTAGCCAATGGACCACCCCTCCACAAAATGTCATTGAAATTCATTGAGAACTTTTGGAGATATTGTGTGGAGAGATGGACAGACAGATCCGAGTGAATACATATACCTCTTATAACTTTGTTTGCAAAGGTAAAAAAGGTAAAATAAAAGACTGTTTTGTTTTGGAAGCAGAAGATAAGGGTCAAAATAAGCAAAAACAGGTCTGGTTAGTCACTCAATAGAAACCTCACATGACCAATGTCTTTTGGCAGCATGCCATGTTGGGGGTGATCAATTAAAAAATCGTAAAAAGGGTGATCAATGAATGAGTTACTTCTCTCGCCATTCGTTGGGTAGTGATCACTAAAAAAGTCGGGTATGCTGGCGGATACTAACTAAGGGATCAATATAGCATAAACTTACATTGCAAACTAACAACCTATTTAGGGGGGAATTTTTTAAAAATGAAGTTTTTTTCTAGACAATAAGGAGTAAATATTTAAATTTTAAGCTCTCTAGCTCCATTGGAACAGCCTGTACGCACGATACATACATAGCCATCCAGCCTGACTGAAGAAACCTATGTTGACAGTTTTGGTGTCAGTTTCTAAAAGCTCACAAAATAAGCCAAAATTTAAAGCCTTTTCGTAAAGGTAAAGTTAAAAGCCTCTACAATATCTGATGTGAAACAAATAGAAAAAAGCCGGCTAGGATGATACGTTCACAAATAGAAAAAAGATCTGAGAAAAAGAGAAGAGAAATTCAATTGTTTGTGTGTACATCTTGTAAAGAAAAGCGAATTCTGTCAGTTCCATAAAAGCTGTTTTCATTTAAAAATAGAAAAAAATATTTCCTTCTTCAATCCATTATTTAATTGCATGTGATGTCAACTTGAAATAAGAGAGAAATGTTCTTTCCTTCAACATGTTTTTGTTTGCTTGCAAACGGTTAACCAGCCATGCGTGCAAGGTTACCCAGCATTGCCCAGCAGAAAATAGCTTCTCCTCAGGTCATCATTAATATTTTGCTGGCTAATTTCACTTTTTCTGAACCAACAGAGCAGTTGATGAAAGAAAGGTCTGGTTAGTCACTCAATAGAAACCGTCACATGACTAACGTCTCTTGGCAGCACACTGTGTTGCGGGTGATCAATTAAAAAATTTGAAAAAGGGTGATCAATGAATAAGTTACTTCCCTTGCCTTTTGTTGGGCAGTGATCACAAAAAAACAAGTATGCTGCCGGACACAAACTAAGGGATCAATTTAGCATAACATTACATTGGAAATTGAACCTCCCATTAAAAACCTGTTCAGGGGGGAATCTTGTAAAAACCAAAAAATGTGTTTTCTATACATAATCATTTTGGGACAGGGTCTTTTAGATAACAATAACCGGCTGATAACTTTAAGCAAAGAATATAAAAATTGGAACAATTTACATTCATAGATTTATATTCACTAGCTATGGGCAGGATTTCCATCTAGTTCATGCAGAAGGCCTAAATAGAGCCTTTGGCTCAAATAAGAGATGAAAATTGTTTTTTTAGTTGTATCTTAATTCTATACCTCTGACTGCAAAGCACCATTTTGGCTACTTAGAGGTCACAGATAAATGGAATCAGACTTTTGGTATTATAGAGATAAAACCTGCCCCTGTGTCCCATTAGTGACCACAGAAAATTTGGTGTGGCTGTTCTCGAGTTTTGCCAACTTAGACAGACAGACATTTGGTGAATTATAGTAATTTAATACATTTTAAATAAACTGTTTGAGACTGACTGATTTTGATGACAAAAACGGTTTAACTTATTAGTTTAAACCCAGCCCAACTACACTGAAGCTGGCTTCATGACACAATTAACTGCTGTCAAAAAAAACCTATTTCAAGTATATTCAAGATAACATTATCCATGATTATAATAAGCGGCTTCATGTGTATCCCCTTTGGGACGTTGTAAATCAACGGCCAACAATAAGAGAAAGACCAGGACTGAATAATCCGCTGTCTTTACAAATAATATTTCTTTCTTCAATTAATCAAAATGGATGCCTGTTACGCTGTCTATAACATTGTTGTTCATCTGCTTCTTAATTAGAAACTGTCAACCAAAACTGACAACACGGGTTTCTTCAGTTTTTAAGTTGGTTTGTTGGTCTGGCTGGCTATATATATATATATGTATCATGTGCACAGGCCTCACCAATGGAGCTAGAGGGCTGAAAATTTAAACATCTACTCTTTATTATGTTTTAAAAAAATCTTATTTTTGTTTTTTGAAAATTACCCCCTAAATAGGTTTTTAGTGGGGGGTTCAATTTGCAATGTAAGTTTATACTAAAATGGTCCCCTAGATTGAGTCCAGCTGCATTCACGCTTGTTTATTTAAAAATTTGGACTTTTTTAGTGATCAGCCAACAAAGGGTGAGAGAAGTAACTTATTCATTGATCATCCCTTTTTCCAATTTTTTAATTGATCACCCCCAACATGACATGCTGCCAAAATACGGTTTCTATTGAGTGACTAACCAGACCTGTCTGCTTCTATTTCACCCCCGCAGTTTCCTGTTTTTTTTCATTGGACCATTCAGTGTGCAGATCTGCCGAGAAGATTTTACCACAATGATCTTCCTTCATCTTCTCTCTATATTTCTGTCTTTTATTCTGTTTCCCCTGCTCTCTGGTCTCTTGTTTGAATCTCCAGAGATTCATGCAATTTGCACCAACTTCTCTGCCATTCATCTTTGCCCTGTCCATTTTCTGATTCAAGTGCAGCAACAACAACAACAACAACAACAAACAGTTGTTTTTATAAGGCGTTTTGTTTGCTGACAATGACATCCTCAGTCGATGACATTCGATGCGGCTATCCAACCACATCTTTCCTATTTGTAAGCTGTTATTATAAAAGACAGGTCTGGTTTATCACTCAATAGAAACCATCATGCGACCAATGTCTTTTGGCAGCATGCCGTGTTGGGGTGATCAATTAGAATTTTAAAAAATGATCAATCAATATGTTACTTTTCTCGCTTTTGTTGGGCAGTGATTGGGCAAAGTTCAAATTTTCAAAAAATAAGCATGAACGCTGTCGGACACAAACTAAGTGACCAATTTAGCATAAACTCACATTGCAAATTGAACACCCCACTAAAAACAGAAAAAACACATAATAAGGAGTATATGTTTAAATTTTCAGCCCTCTAAGCTCCATTGGTGTGGCCTGTAAGAGCGATACATACATACATAGCCAGACATCCAGCCAGACCAACTTTTTTAAATTGTACACGCGATACATACATAGCCAGACCAGCTTAAAAACCAAAGAAACCTATGTTGACAATTTTGGTGGCACCAATCTGAATGCTCACCAGAAAATAGTGGCAACCAGTTACCTAAATTAACCACCACCTTCCCAAATCCAATATGAGAGCATAACCTTATTAATATTGTGGCATTGTCTATTAAAGGTCCAACCACATTGCTTAATGTGCCTGTGGGTAATGTGCCACTGAGGGCAAGCAGACACTGTCCAAGCAAGAAAAAGTCTTGGACATTAAACAAACTTAACAACATGAAGGTCTACACTTACAATGCTTGGGGCATCGCTGAAGATCACAGACTAGATCAACTGATGATGGAATTGGACAACACCACCTGGCACATCGTAAGTATTGGTGAAACCCACGGAAAAGGAGAAAACCTCTTAGCCGAAGGTAAGTAATCATCTATTCTATTATAAGGAGCTAGAGGATAACAAGTTCAGTGGCATCAGATTTCTAGTCAATAACAGCATTGCAAGTAACATAAGTTTTGACAGCATATCAGACAGAATAGCTTGGATAGTGGTTAGACTAAGCAAAAGATACACACTAAAGGTAATCTAGGTTTATGTGCCAACTTCTAAAAGTTCTGACCAGGAGATTGAAGAGTTTTATGACAAAATCAGTAAGATAATGGATCGGGAGAAGACAAATTGCACAATACTCATGGGAGACTTTAATACTAAGGTAGGTAAAGGAAAGGTTGGAGAATCTAGTGTCGGAAAATATAGAATAGGCCAGAAAAATGAGAGAGGTGACATGCTAGTCAATTTCTCAGAGAGATACGGATTAAAGATAACTAATACAATTTTTCAAAAATGAGAACGTTGTAAGTGGACTCGGAAATGCCCAAATGGTATAACAAAAAACAAAACTGACTTCATAATGGCTGACCAGATCAATAACATTAAAGATGTTATCATTATAAACAAAATATATATATGAAGCGACCATAGAATGGTAGCGTGCAGAACTAAATTTAACTTTAAAACTGAAAGGAATAAAATGATTCTTAAGAAGAAGAAATGGCCTAATAAGATAGAGATAGAGAACATTAGCAACTTTAGAGTAGCGATAGAGAACAGATTTCAGGCCTTGTGGAATAACAACAGTAACATAGAAGAAAAGAGTAATAGCCTGACAAATATAATGCAGATATGGTAGGCAATACAAACATAAACAATAACATGGGGAAATACTCCAAAGCAACATTAAAACTAATCAAAAAGAGGAGAAATATGGAGATAAAAACTAAAGAAGACAAAACCAAGAGAACGAGAAAAGAAAAAAGGAAGAAAAACATAAAGAGGATATTTACTATCCTCTTTATGTTTTTCTTCCTTTTTTCTATCAGAAAAGGGAAGCGTTTAAAACACACCCCAGCCGCAGATCATACCGGCAAGCAACTGATGATTTCACTAAATGACAGAAATGGCAAAATCATCAAATGTCGGGACAAGTTGTCAGGAATAACAGAAGAATACTATGAAAATTTGTATGTTTCAAAAATAGGAGTGCCACAAACTGATAAGCTGATAGATGCTAGTGATATTCCAGATATAACAGAAGAAAAAGTAGTGTTTGCACTAAGAAATATGAAACTCGGTAAAGCTCCAGGCGAGGATGGCATAACGACAGACTTTCTAGAAGATGCAGGAGAGATCTTTCATAGAGGTCTAGCACAGCTATTCGCACAGAGCATTCAAGAAAGATAAGTACCTCAAAACTTCTGTCTAGGAATAGTGATCTTACTCCACAAGAAAGGAGATAATTGTGACCTCAGCAACTACCGCCTATTACACTATTACCTAACATACATAAACTATTCACAAAAATACACACAGACTAACAGGCACTCTAGATGTAAATCAACCGCATGAGCAGGTAGGCAAGCAAGCATGCAGGCTTCAGAAGTGGCTAACTCACTAACAGGCACTCTAGATGAAAATCAACCACAAGAGCTGGCTGGCAGGCAGTCTTCAGAAGTGGCTATTCAACGACAGACCAGCTATATACAATGAATCAACTTCTCGAAAAGGCATTAGAATACAACAAACTACTTTGTTTCGACTTTGTAGATTATGAGAAAGCATTTGATTCAGTAGAGCACACAGTAGTCTTCAACTCATTGCAAGAACAAGTGGTCAATGAGAATTACATACAAGTCATCCAGAACATATATATGAAAATGGCGCTACATAAAGATACAAACAAGTAAAAGGAGTAAGACAAGAGGATACAATATCACCTAAACTAATTACAACAAGCCTTGAAAGCATCTTTTGGAAAACTGACTGAGGATGGGGGTATACACATAGATGGAGAATATTTAAACCATTTGAAATCCAATGATGTTTCCACGATGTCAGAAGCATTCGAAGAATTACAAAACATGTTGACTGATCTAAATAGGGAAAGTAAAAAAGTAGGCTTAAAGATGAACAGAACAAAGACAAAAGTAATGTTGAACTATAAAGTCCCCAAAAAGACCATAAGAATAGAGGTTGACGAATACATTTACCTAGGACAGGTAATAAAGTTAGGGGAAGACCATGAAAGCAAAATAAAAAACGATGCATAATGATTGGCTGGAAATCATTTGGTATGAATAGAGACATTTTGAAGAGCACCATGCCAATGTGCTTAAAGTGTAAACTATACAATGAATGCATAATACCAGCTATGACTTGGATGCAAAACATAGAAATTAACAAAACAAACTGAGAACCAACTTAGAATCGCACAGAGAACCATGGAAAGAGCAATGCCAGGGATAACTCTAAGAGATAGAAAAAGATCAACATGGATCAGAGGGATGACTACAGTGAAAGATATTATACAAATAATTAAGCAACATAAAATGGAGATGGGCTGGACACTTAGCAAGAAGAGATGATAATAGATGGAGCAAAAGACTAACTGACTGGTGCTCATGGGACAGTAAACGGAGTAGGAAAAGACCAGACACAAGATGGAGGGATGAGATAGAAAGATTTGCCAGTAAGACATGGCAGAGGTTAGCACATTTGTGGTAGTCATGGAAGGAGATGGGAAAGGCCTTTGTCCAGCAGTGGGCTTACAATGGCTGATGAGGATGATGATATATATATAAAAGCCTGATGACTTTGTAAACTCTTATTTTTATATATTTTTTACTGAGGTCCTTATTTCTCCAGACCCATTTGTTGAAGAGTCAATGAAAGGCTTTGTTTGCCTCAGTCAGTCTGTTGTCTATCTTTGGGTGTTCCACTGGGTGTCAGAGGATAGGCCACAACCCACGAAGATGAAGTCCTAGTATTCTGTTGGAGAGCTATTTCTGAATTAGTAATTAGAGCAGCGGCAGCAGCACCGTAGTCTTAGTGTGGGCCAGGGATCGCTCAAGATTCAGCAGGTTGCAATTTGTTCCCATGCGGATGTACATTGTCTACAGCATCTGTCTCTTCTGTAGCTTGTTTCGAAGAAAATTGAAAACAGATCCGGTTAGCCACTCAATAGAAACACATCTGAAATAAGACACTAAATAAGACAGTAATAAGGAAATAAGACCCTAAATAAGACACTAATAATAAGGAAATAATACACTAAATAAGACACTAATAATAAGAAAATAAGACACTAAATCGGACACTAATAATAAGGAAATAAGACATAAATAAGACACTAATAATAAGGAAATAAGACACTAAATAAGACACTAATAATAAGGAAATAATACACTAAATCAGACACTAATAATAAGCAAATAAGACACTAAATAAGACACTAATAATAAGGAAATAAGACACTAATAATAAGGAAATAAGACCTTAAATAAGACACTGATAATAAGGAAATAAGATATAAATAAGACACTAATAATAAGCAATTAAGACACTAATAATAAGCAAATGAGACACTAGAAATAAGCAAATAGGACACTAAATAAGACTATAATAATAAGGGAATATGACCCTAAATAAGACACTAATAATAAAGAAATAAGACACTAAATAAGACACTAAGACACTAAATAAGACACTAAAATAAGCAAATAAGACCCTAAATAAGACACTAATAATAAGGAAATAAGATATAAATAAGACACTAATAATAAGCAAATAAGACATAAATAAGACACTAATAATAAGCAAATAAGACACTAAATAAGACACTAATAATAAGGAAATAAGACCTTAAATAAGACACTGATAATAAGGAAATAAGATATAAATAAGACACTAATAATAAGCAATTAAGACACTAATAATAAGCAAAGGAGACACTAAAAATAAGCAAATAAGACACACACATTACCCTCAATGAGTAGGGAAAACGTTTTTTTTTGTTGAAAACTCCCCTCTCTAAATAGGTTTTTAGTGGGGGGTTCAATTTACAATGTAAGTTTATGCAAAATTGATCCCTTAGTTTGTGTCCAGCAGCATTCTCACTATTTAATTTACAAGGTAAAAAGTAGCAGGTATAGGTGACAGCATTCTCACTTGTTTTTTGAAAATTTGGACTATTTAGTGATCACTGATCACCACCACTGTTTAATTCACAAGGTAAAATATATAGGTGGCGGTGATCAGAGATGGATTGGGAGCCAGGAAGGCCCTGGCAAACACCTAACATCGGCCCATTAATGTATGATTCTGGCAATTGCATGATCCTGTAATGAGGTTTGATTAAATTCATTAGGTTAATTACTACTTGACTCCATTAGTATTACCTAAAACTTAACCCTACTATTACGTCTTTGTTGTTCTTTGTGTTAGTTTGTTATTTTCTGTCTTTAGCTGTGTTGATTAAACACGTTTGGTTAGGACTGTATTTAGCTGTGTTTAGAAAAGAAGGCAGAACAAAGACGACAATATTTCCAGGGCGATGGCCGGTGGTGAAAGAGACCCTTCCCAGCTCCCACTTCCAGGCCTTCGGTTCTGATACTGGAAACAAAGCTCATTATGGGATATGTTGGGTAGCTCCACTTCGGCATGTTTATTGATATTAAGCATACATATATACATACATATATAAACACCTACCACATTAATATTTAATACTAAGTTGAATTAATTGGTTTGAATTGAACATAACGATATTAGTAGTAATAGAAGTAGTAGTAGCTATGACTGAAGTAGTAATCCTTTCCTTAAGGCATTGTGACGGCTGCTGATTTAGTAAGCAAAGTAAGTGACGAGAACGTATCCCTTAGTTCTTTCTTTCATTGCCTCTTTCTGTGATCATAGAAGAAATAATGTTGCATGCGACAATTGAATAAAAAGAGAAAATGCAGATGCAATTTAAATTAACAAGATGTATTTATTAAAAGGTGAACAAGATTGGGTCGATACATTTCGCTGTAGAAAGATTGATAAAGTCCTCATTAGTGGAGAATAAGGAAAATGTTCTTCTGCTAGAAAGTAAGAGAACATTCGTTTGGTGTAAAATGTTAGAAAGTTAACTATTCAAAGTTCGATAGAAAAAAGTACTGTTGTCTGTATATATACATGCATATGTGTGTGTGTGCATGTATGTCGATCAAAAAGGTGTGCGCATCGTTGTATGAACAGAGGGCTGAATATGCTGGGATCTGACCAAGAATGAATTTGTATGGTGCTTTTATTGAAAGTGGTATGTGTGCGGGATGTGAATTGTTGAATCTTAGCTTTCAGCTGGGTTTTATCACCAACACTAAAAGATAATTGAAGGTGAAAATTTGTAATACTTTTCTAGACTCTGTGTCTCCAATGAATATCATATTATACCATTAGTTGATTATTTGGAGAAATGTGGCTGAGAAGAATTCTATTATCTGCAATGTGCATTGTGTGCAGAGAAGCGATTTTGATAAGAATATTCTGTGTTTACTTAGCTTGGGTGGTCAGCGACAATATGCATATTTTTTTGACTTGTTTTTAATTAAGGGCCAAAGATAATCTAGTTTTAGTCCACTACAAGCCCAGCTGGGGGTTCGAGGTGCAGTAAGCCCCCGAGGAAAGTTTGAAATCTGAATAATTACAGGGACATTTTGAGACCATATGAAATTGGTATTAGAACATATTCTAAGGTCAGTATCAAGTACTTCATCCAATTTGCTTATGATTCGATTACTATTTTGTGACTTTGATTAATTTTTTACTTTTCTTTTTTGTCAATTCTGTAAAAATCTGGATCACATTGGAACACATTACTTTCTTGTTTTTGATGTTTGAAATTTGTTTCCCT
>VCCN01006731.1:1271815-1293746 GCA_006491835.1 Architeuthis dux | reverse complement strand
ATATATATATATATATATATTCGTGTGTGTGTGTGTGTATGTATGTTCTACATAACAAACAGTGTGACTTTTTCTACTTGTTTTTCTGTCCATAGCAATGAACTATTCCATTTAAAGGTAACAATTTTGATGATAAACATGTCTACTATCCACCATTTGAAACAATGGACTCTTTCACTTATACGAGTTCAGTAATTTCTTTTCTTCAATACATATATCTATGAATCTTTTCACCAGGAATAACTACGTACTCCCATTGGGACCTCACATATTTATCCCAGCATCCATTCCACTTTTCAAAACCATCTGCAAAATCCTCTTTTGTGATTGCCATCAGCTACCTCGTAGCACTCTCCTTAATCTCGTTCATGGTATGAAATCTCTTTGGGAACTGTACGTGGACTGACAGACCTGGGTGATGCAATGTTTTGCCAAAAAAACCTTCATGAGACATGAAGAATGGGTAGGCTCAGTCATTGTGAATGCAATGTTCACACAGTACACAAGCTATCTCAATGACTTCTCACTGCCGACTGAGTGGCCCCAGGGAGAGTGTCTGTTCATGCATGCACAGTAATGTCCATTCTGATTGGTTGCCAAGTTACCTCAAGGGCGTTCAACCACTTCTCAAGATATTCAAAATGGCTGGATACTTTCCGGACAGACCTCATACACACACTTTATATATGTATGTCTGTATGTGTGTGTATCTGTCTATTTTTATATGTTCAAGTGTTTATTATTGAGTGTATGCCTGTGTGTCTATGTATCTGCATGTTAATTATATGAGTAAATATATAGATGAGTCCCAAACAAGAACGTTCTGACACAAGCAGGATTACCAAGTTTGTATGCCTTGTCCAGCCAAAGGCGCTTACGATGGCTTGGTCATGTCAGTTGCATGCAGGACAAACAAATACCCAACCACGTGTTGTATGCTGAGCCTGTCACTGGCTCCAGACCTGCAGGAAGACCTGTTCTTCATTAGATGTTTGTAAACAAGCAGGCAACATCGACCCAGCAAGTTGGGAGGTTGTGGCAATATACTGCAGTAGATGGAGATCTGCTATCAAGCGAGATATCCAGATGAGCGGGACAAGTGGGAAGAGTGGAGATGGCGCAGATGGCAGAAGGCAGTGACAACACCTACAGAGCTGGGTGTGGACGTCACCTGCAAAAGCTGCAACAGAGTCTATTGCTTGTGAATCAAGTTATACAGCCACAACAGTCACTGCAGCTCTACCATAGGCTAATCCTTGGCACCTGCTCCATTGTCATCTGAGAAAGAGGGAGACCAACAACAAAATATATATTTTTGTGTCTGAACATGAACAAATTTACATGGGAATGGCAGAGTCATTCTCCCTGTCCCTCTCTATTCCATTTAGTCCAGCTAACATTATTTTCACCAAACTTGGCAACCATAAGGAACCATCAATATTAGAATGGCTCAGAAGACACCACTGCTGAACTGACCAAAGCTACTAATGCTACCATTAAATGATGCTGTGCAGTCAACCCATGAGTTCTTTCCAACTTCTTTGGATAGACATCAAGGCAGATTCTTCCCAGAGAGAACTTGACCTTTGACCTTCCTGTATCGAATGTTCTTGCATGAATTACTGTTTCTCTGTTCACAAGAAGAAATTTTTGTTTTATTTGGAGACAAAACTTTTTCTGCTTAACAAGTTTTATAACAAACCATGAATTATATTCACCTTTTTTATTTTTATTATTTACCTTTGCCAATGAAGTTGGAAGAGGTATATGTATTCACTCATGTCTGTCTGTTTGTTCACACAATATCTAAAAAAGTTCACAATTAATTTCAATGACATTTTGTGGAAGGAGGGACTAAGGAAGAATTGATTAAATTTGGGGGTGGATCCAGGAATTTTCTTTTGATTAAGAGATATTTTCTTATATATTAAGACTATAGTCTGAAATATGAAAAATTGAAAGATACAGTTACCTCCTCTGCATCTTAACTATATATGAATTGATTTTCATTCATTTTTTAAGTTAGTGTGTAGGATTTTACAAGCAAACTGTAGTTACCGCTTGCATTTACTACTTGTTCAATGTTTAATGAAAATGGCGTTGGCAGAGGTATGCGCTTTACAATGTAAATTTATGCTAAATTGGTCCCTTAATTTGTGTCCAGCAGCGTTCACATTTGTTTTTTTTGAAAATTCAGACTTTTTAGCGATCCAATAAAAAGGTGAGAGAAGAAACTTATTCATTGATCACCCCTTTTTTTCCAATTTTTTAATTGATCACCTCCAACACGTTCTTTTTCTTTTGCAACACTGACCTTGCAAAGCAATGTGCAAAGGGTGGCAAATAACCATGAATTGTTTGACGTCAGTTCACTTATTTTAATAGACACACATATCTGATTAGTCACTCAATAGAAACCGTCACATGACCAATGTCTTTTGGCAGCATGACATGTTGGGGCTGATCAATTAAAAACATTGGAAAACAGGTTGATCAATAAATAAATCGCTTCTCTCGCTGTCAGACACAAACTAAGGGATCAATTCAGCATCAACTTAGATTGTAAATTGAACCCCCCACCTAAAAAAAACCTTTCTAGACATAATAAGGAGTAAATGTTTAAATTTTCAGTCCTCTAGCTCCGTTGGTGAAGCCTGTACACGTGACACATACATAGCCAAATGGCCAGCCAGACTCACACAAAAACTAAAGAAACCTATATTGATGCTGACAGTTTTGGTTGATGGTTTCTAAGAAAAAAGATATGGTATCCCACTTGAAAAAATACAAAATTCATTGAATACTTTGTGGGTTTCTGGTGAAGAAGACTGAATTTTCCGGGCCTTTGGCATTGGGGTAATTTCCATAGTCAGAATTCACACTCGATTTATTAACAATGTCCAATCCCATACATGAATGGTCAGAATGAGGATAGCATAATTAGTGCAGCCATGTTAATGCCATGGGATTTTAAGTCCTTCCTTTCTCCCTCCCTCCCTCGCTCTTTCTTTCTTTCCTCCTTTCATCCTTCCATCTTTCTTTCCTCACCTTCCTCCATCCCTCCCTTGCTTCCTTCCAATATCCCTTCCTTCCTTCATCCTTTCCTTCTTTCCTTCCTTCCTTCCTTCCTCTTTCCCTCCCTCCCTTCCTTCCTTCCTCTTTCCCTCCCTCCCTTGCTTCCTTCCAATCTCCCCCCTTCCATCCTTCCTCTTTCCCTTCCTCCCTTCCAATCTGCCCCCTTCCTCTTTCCCTCCCTTGCTTCCTTCCAATCTCCCCCCTTCCATCCTTCCTCTTTCCCTCCTTTATATCTGGATGAAAAATGCCAGATCTACTTGATAAAAGATTGCAGGGCTTTGCAATTATCTTATTCCGGATAATCAACACAGAAATGCAATGTGTTCTGAGAATCAAATAAAATGGCTGTCATTTTCAAAACTCTAAAAAAACAATGTTTGTTTTTTAATAGTTGTAATAAAAAAAAATCAGAAGCCTTTCAAAGTCTATCAGACCCATCATCTCAAATGGTTTCCTCGCCATTGGAATCAGTTGGTTGATTGGCGAAATATTGTGTGGTTCTTGGAGTGCAACAATGTGTACACGTTAAACAAATACAAACCTAGGCATCTTTGTTTTGTGTAACGTAGATCATCATCCTCGACCTCTAGGGATAGCCAGAACCAATGTTCCCTCTAAATTTTAGTAATCAGTTTGCGCAAAAATCTTATGCTTTGCAAATTGTTTTCCAGTGACAAAAGTATATGCGCAATTTTGAATTTGACAGTGAATCAATATGTTTTCAATAAAAACTCAATAAGCTATCTACAGAATTTTAAATCTTTTGTGTGCACATTAATTTCTTTTGTGCCCTGGTTTCAGCTTAGAGTGAACAATGGCCATGACAGCACAAAATACAAAGAAGCAGTGAAATGAACTTCTGACAAATACACGCACAGGCATCTTCGTTATGTGTAAAGTTGGTTGTCATCCTCGACCTCAAGGGATAGCCACACTTGATCCAAAATTTCTTATCACAAATAATTAGTTTATATTTGTCTTTGTATGGACATTGCTGGTTAGTTCACTGGGTAATTGAATAAGTCATTGTGAAAGACACCTTTGATATTCTGAAGAATATGTCTGTGGCTTTTCTGTCTGGTCTTTGAAAGGCAAACTCTTAAAGTAATTGTCTATAACTTTGAGAAGAATCATTAACATACCAACTTCGGTTTGGACAATCTCTTCTTCACATCATTCACATTGACACATTTCGGCCGATTCATTCTATGGCCTTCTTTGTGTCTTCTTTTTGTGTTGAAGATGTAAAGAAGAGATTAGATTTGTCCAAACAAAAGTTGGTATATTAAAGTAATGGTTTTCATAGCTGACAATATCATTCTGAGAATTAACTTGAAACAGTCAATTGAGATGGGCTGTATAGAGACTTCAAAGACACTTCAAAATGTTACGTAATGGCATTCGATCATACCCCATATACACAAACGACTTGTGTGCTGTACTGGTGTGTATAGTTAGAACTGGTCGGATATCGTTTGGAGTTCATTCTCCGTTCATGTGCCGTGGCTTTTGCTGAAAGGAACTGACATGAAAGTTGACTGGTTCATTGAGAAAAACGAAGTCTGATTTAAAATATTATGTTCGTTTTTATTTGACCTTACTCATAGTGAGGCTCTGGGAATCTGCACTGTAAGATACGTGATTACTACAAAATCTACTGTCAACACTCTTTGTAGGTTAACATTCTCATCCAGAATATTGTTGAATTTTGAGTTGTCAAACAATGTCAACAAACAGACAAAATATAGCTGCTACTATGTTTCTCCCTCCGCATCTATCTCACATTTCTATACGTCACCTCAAAAAGCTGTGCAGCTCTAGAAACACTGAATTCGACTGACGTGCCCCCTGTGGAGGGAGGAGGCGGGGCCGCAGACACAAGTCCTAGCCTTCGACAGCTAGCCCTGGACTCTCTCTTTCATCTTCTCTGGGTTTTCACCCCTATTTATTGGTATGCCCATTTTTAACATGTGATCTTTTCGTGACTTTAAAACATAAAATTATTTCTTTGTTTGCGTCAGTAAATTCTTTAGCCGGATCAGTCGACATTTTATTGTTATTCTAAATTCTTGTACAAGCATTCCATAATCAGGATTCAGTCTGTAACTTTTTGTTTGTTATTTTAACAAAACAAAACCTTCATTTTAATAACATTCTTTACTTTTCAATTTCAACCAAATAAAACAATTCATTTTGTTTACCATTTGTCAATATAGCCCTCATCCTAATTCCTGGCCTAACAAACACATTTTATATACACACTGCATGATTTTGAATATACGCATTTAAACTTATTCTATGTATCTATCTATCTATCTATAGGGGTCATATTGCTACAAAAACGCTTCTAATTGTTACTGTTACTAATTGTACTAAATACCAAAAATCCATCTAACAAAGTACTTGGAAGAGTAATAATGCATAATCACCATGAACATGCACAGGTGGTGGGGCTTGGGGTGCTTGAGCCCCTGCCCTTCTGGGCACTTGCCTTTCTGAAAGTCACTGCACGTCACTGATACTCACCAATCTAAATTCTGCCATGCATGAGCGTTTGCTGCCACTAATCCAGGGTTGGGCACGTGGGGGGAGAGGGAAAATGCCCTCCACACGCCCATGCTGCCATGCAGTGTTGCCAATTTAGCGCATTTCTTGATTTAGCGTGTTTTCGCCTAAGACATTTTGGCTGTTTTTGGCCTTTTTCTGGCTATTTAAAAAAATTTAACGCTTTTTTAGCGCTTTTCGGCAGTCAAACTAACACAAAAATATTTTTTGAGTTGGCAACACTGCTGCCATGTATGACATTCCAAGGTTTATAACAAATGAACAAGATTTAATTCATTTCAATAAGATCTTTTGATGGTTGCACATGAGGCCCAAACCAAAAATAACAATCCTTTCTGAGTATTGAAAGAAACTGATGTCACATTGAAGACAATAAGTTTCAGATTGCCATTTGTCATGGGGAACGCTGATTTTAGGGTTGACAGTTGTTGTCTGATGACACACTGCATGCAATTAGTGAAGGCGGACACAAAGATGAGGGAGAGGGGTCAAAACGTGCAGCCTCATTAGAAAGTTTAGGGTATGGTGTCAGGAGTGCAAGATGATCCACAGATTAATGTGGTTTCTCTTGTGATTGTGAACTAAGTGCTAAAAATGCTATGGAAGCCACAATTAATAGGTGTGTTGGGGCCTAAAAAGTACACAACCAATATTGAATATCGAGAGAACCAGTTGTGTTCCCTAGATGTAACTTGACAACCAATAAGGGGGTACCTAACTGTGCATACATGAACAGACACTCTCCCGTGGTGTTACTCATTCAGCAGAGAGAAGCCATTGAGTGAGCTTGTGTACAGTGTGACTGTTGCATTCACAATGACCAAGCCTGCCCATTCTTCACGTCTCGTGCAGGGTTTTTTGGCAAAACATTGCATCACCCAGATCTGTCAGCTGCGCTACAGTCCAGATTTGGCTCCCTGCAACTTCTAGCTTTTCCCAAAGAGATTTCAGAGCATGGTCAAGATTAAGGAGAACATGACAAGGCAACCGATGGCGATCCTGAAAGAGGACTTTGCAAACTGTTTTGAAAAATGAAAGGGATGTTAATATTAAAAAGCTGGACAGATATCGTAGATCATTGAAGGTACCTGTAAGGTTGGTATAATGACAAATATTAACAGATTAAAAATGCAAACAAAAGACGTACTTGCACAGATCCTTTATTCATACAATGACTGTGGTCAACGACACACATGTGTGTCTTCTCCAATCTCCTAAAACCAATATGGCTGTTCGCTCAATGAACGCAACAGTGCCCCCTTACCGGAAGTTGATAAGCACTCTCCTGCCTAATTCACAATGACCATATTAGATAATATTGATGTAATTAACACCATTATTAAATATATCTGACTCCATGTAAAGGGGAAAAGTTAATGGTGTAAAACTATAACAAAAATTGTGTAGTAATCTCTAGATAGCCATAGTAGTGACAATAAACTAATAGTGGCAGCAGTAGTAATAGTGCTAAGTGCCTGAGTGCTGATAGTAAGCTAGCGTACAGATGATACTAGAAAGAAAGAAAGAGTAATGTTAGCACATAGAAGCTGCACATAGTAAATTTGCAATGAAATAAAGAATACATGCAAGTTATAACTGCAAATACTTTGCAATAATAATAAGTATAGTTATTACAGAAGACATAACAATAAAATAGTTCAGCTGTTGAGAAGAAAATAAAATGCATTTAAAAGTTTGGTTTACTACTTAGTAAGTGTTAAAGAATTGTTTGTTGTTAGAGTGTATGTATATATGTGTACATACGTAAATAAGTATGAGAGGCACGTCTTTGTGGAAAAGGTGGAACCATCATAGAATTGTCAAGTGACAATTCTAGACTGAACAAAGAATAAAAAATAGTCCATCTTCTTATAAAAGAGGTGAGTGGAGGATGATGGCCGGTCGAAATATCGTCCGATGGAAGGGGTATCGTCAAAATTCCAAGATGAAATGTAAGGTGACAAGAATACAAGGGTTTGCCAGACTTGGTGTCAGCATAGGGTGTCGTATTTTGAGTCAAGTACTATTTTTTTCCATGTTACGAAAAGTTGGTTATCTAAAAGCACTGGCGAACAAGATAACTTTATTTCTCAGAAAAAACCTGGGTGTTCTTAAATAAAATTTGAGTGTCAAGTGTTTTCACTTGTTGACTGGAGTGTGTGAGTGCAAAAATACATATGTGTCCGTTACAGGGGAATAACTCAAAATACTTACTTACCTCACATCAAACTCTCATAACTGATATTATTTTCTTTTTGAATTGCAAAAAGAAGAGTTCAAAGTTGGCAGAAGTCAAGGAAAAGGGTTTCAGATAATGATCTACAGTACAAAACTAGAAAGCACTCAGTGAGCACATACCTCTGCTAAAGCCATACACTGAATGAAAATCAGTTCATATATAGCTACGATGTAGGGGAGATGAATATGTATGTTCCGATTTTCCTTATTTTGGACTGTTGTCTTAATATATGAAAAATATCTCTCAATTGAAATAAAATTCCTGGATCCGCCCAAAGATTTAATATTGTGTGGACAAACATCAGTGAATTCATATAAATATATGAAAAAAAATATCTCTTAATCAAAAGAGAATTCCTGGATCTGTCCCAAAATTTAATCAATTCTTCCCTAGCCCATAGCCTACCTTTCCACAAAATTCATTGAGAACTTTCGGAGATACTGTGTGTCAGATAGCTACGATGCAGGGGAGGCAAGTGTAAAATGATTCCTGGATCAGCATCAGAATTTAATCAACTCTTCCTTAGCCTATGGCTCACCTTTCCACAAAATGTCATTGAGAACCTTTGGAGATATTGTGTGAAAAAAGAGACAAACATGAGTGAATACATATACCTCTTTCAACCCTGTTGGCTGAGGTAAAGATGAACAAAATCAATTGCAGTATGGAGAGTCAGTCAAAATGGTTGTCGTTGTATAAAAGGGGCTTTGGTTGGGAGAAAAACAATGGGTTTACAGCCACCAGGACAGATTATTAGTGGTTTCTAAATTTAGATTGGGTTACGAGTTGGCAAGGTTTCAAAAGGTCATAGAGATGACCGAGCAAAAGAAAGGAGATTTGCAATAACACCGAATTAGATTTGGCACCAAACCCGGGTGAAGATAATTTACATTTTAATGCCAGTTTACAACTCATTTGGTTATCCAAGATAATTGGAAGAAATATAGTCCAGATATTACACTGAGCACTGAGCATTAAGATAGAAATTTCAAAGCATATCACTCCCGAGAAGGAGTGGTATGGAAAGGAGTGGTATGGAAAGGAATGGTATGGAAAGTTGTTTGAAGTGATTTGTTGAAGGTGTGAGTGGCCAAGTGGTTAACAGTACGGAGAATGGAGTCAGCAAGCCGAGTTCAAATTCCGGCTGAGACAGCCTCCATTTACTTTGCACTAATGCCCTTGGGAATGGCATGTATCCATCTCCCATGGGTCAGCATGGCAAGGTAAAGCCCATCACTCCCCATGTCTTGCACTTACTTGGGGAAAGCCTATGTTTAACAACAGGCCTTGAAGGCTGATAAAATAAAAATAAAAAATATCACTCACAGAGATAGAGAAGTGCATATGAAAACTGATGAAGAAAGAATTACGGTATCTCGAATTAAATGTCCCTGTGTATATGCCTGCTGTAAACACTGCCCTTTTGCAATGTAAGTGAAACGCATGCGCGCAGAGAGCGTTTTTTATCAGAACGGCAGTGAGTGAGGTGCCCATATGTTATGCCAGCTTAATTTGAATATGCAAAAAGTTGCTAGCTACTTAAGGGTGCAGGATTCATGAATGTAAATGCAAGTGAATTCTTCACAGAGAGATTATTAGAACGTAACAGTGTTAGATGGTGTGTCAGTCTTTTTCGCACTCGGTGATGTACTTCCAGTGACAGTCTACCGGATTGTTTGTTCCGGACTTGTTACAACACATTTGGTTTCACACTATCTCCATGAACTTCTGCACACAAGCTGTGTCATGTGTCCTGACTCCTTTAGTGCATTTGGTTTGGCACTATCTCTGCGAACTTCTGCACACAAGCTGTGTCATGTGTCCTGACTCCTTTAGTGCATTTGGTTTGGGATTGAAAAACAAAAAAAGCATTTTTTTTCTAGAGATAAGGCGTAATTGTTTAAGTTTTCATCCCTCAGCATTGGTGCAGCCTGTACGCACGAGCCATGCATACACAGCCAGACTCATTTGAAAACTGGTGAGACTTTTAGTTGATGGTTTCTAATACAAGAGTTGCTAGCCCCACGCCAAAAATGGACTGCCTTGCAGGACAAAAGGGCTCCAACTTCCCTGCTATTTGCCCATTGCTAGGGGAGAGAAGTGGATTCATACTTTTCCCAAGGACATTAGTGCAAAGTGAATGTAAGCAGCCTCGGACGAAACTCAAACTTGGTTTGATTGGCAAATTTAGTTCAAATGAAAATGTTTGTCTTCACTTTGTAGTAATGATTTCAGGAAAGGTACAAATCCCCTTCTCCCTGTACTCTGTCCTATTGTCAGATATCCAGACAAAAAGACTCTGGCATGTCATGATAGTTGAGAGGGAAGAAAGTGGGTGAGTGAGTACTTGGGCAAACCACTTTCCCAGAAAAGCTGAAATCCTCAGAGTCATCTCATCCAGGTGAACACACAAATATATTCCAACAGAAATTTGAATTTTCATGTTTATCCTAAGAAAAGGTGAAAGTGAAAACATCCAAGAATATCAATATTTAAAAAAATAATCTTTATTCTGATATCGGACATACCAAATTTAACTATCATTTTCTTATTGGTTTAAACCCAGCCCAGTTATACTGAGGCTGGCTTAATGACACAATTAACTGCTGTCAAAAAAAGCCTATTTCAAGTATATTCAAGTATATTCAAGTATAAAAGCAAAAACTACAGGTTACAATCTAATATATAAAACAACTGGATATGTTTGTCACTGTCCCCCCACCCCCACCGCAGCTCAACCAAATTTGGTATGCATGCTCAATGGACCCAGGGGAATGTTTTTAAAGTAAAAAGTTTTGAGAAAAAAAAATTAAGGGTTTTAGAGGGTGGGTTCTATTTACAATGTAGCTATAAAGCTAAACTGAACCCCTAATTTCCATTCAATATATAGTCAATCAAGCCTATTAAACCCTAATAGCGAGGGGAAAACAAAGTAAATATAAAAAAAATATATAAAAAATTTGGTAAATAAAAAATGTGTATCACCCACATGGCTGTTTCAGCTATATTCATAAATATAGGGTTTCACCCCAAATGTCATGGTTAGTCTTGCAATTTCAATACCAAATTAACTCCCTTCTATTTAAAAATAGATATTGACCGCAAATTCAAAAAGCTATGTTATCACATATCTATGTGTTTCACTATGTAACAAGTGACCAGCTGCTGTGCTGCAAAGATGTGCCCTTGTCCATGGGCATCCACGGGGGGTGGGGGGGGGGGGAGCAGGGCATTTTTCACTGGAAGAGTGGCTGCGGACGCCAGGGCTCTAGACTAACGTTTTTCACAACCGTCATGGAACCGTCCTGGAACCGTCCCGAAAAATAATTTTAACTGTTCCGAAGGAAATATAAAGTGTTCCAAAAAAAATCTGTTTAAAAAAATAAAAAAGATGGTATCTTCCCCAGCATGCCTCTGGGACGAACGGAACACATTTTTATTGTCGCTGGGACGACGGGACAACATTAATTTCTAGCTCTGGCAAATGCCTATGCCCTCATCTAAGGTAAAACGTTTTCGACAATATCTATATTTTATCTTTTGCATACACGTTTTACCATTCACAACACAAACATTGGGAGACATTTTGAATAGTGTAAATCTTTCCCAGCTTTTGTTGTTTTTTTAACATTTAAATGCTTATGCGCAGCGTTGCCAGATTTGGCCAGAAGAGGAGATAATCCAAGCTTTATCTCAGAGACTTACCCAATACAGGCATTGGAATAGCGCTGACTTTGGAAATTGAGTGAGTCTGGAGGCAGACATTCAATACCAGCCTCAAGATGCTATTTCGATGCCTGTGTTGGATAAGTCTCCGACATAAAGCCTGGATTATCTCCCCTCCGGCCAAAGCTGACAACCCTGCTTATGTGTTGATAATTTATTGCATGCCTTTCTTCAATAATCCTTTCAAGCTAATTATTAAATATTAGAAAAGAGTCAACCGAAACTGTCAACATGGGTTTCTTCAGTTTTTAAGTTGGTCTTGCTGGCTGTGTATGTATGTAATCACACGAACAGGCCGCATCAATGGAGCTAGAGGGCTGAAATTTTAAACATTTACTCCTTACTAAAACTTTTGTTTTTGTTTTCAAAATTCCCCTGTTAAATAGGTTTCTAGTGGGAGCTTCATCTTGCAATGTAAGTTTATGCTAAATTGGACTCTTAGTTTGTACCTGGCATCATTCACACTTGTTTCTTGAAATTCAGTTTTCAAAAGGCGATTATTCATTGATCACCCCCAACACGGCATGCTGCCAAAAGATGTTGGTCACATGACTAACCAGATCTGTTAAATAATTTCTTGTTGAATTTCAACTTATTCATCTTTTTTGAGGCTTTTCCCCAAATATCTTTTTATTATAAAAGGAAGGAACAATTCAAATTATGATGTAAGGGAGAAGACTGATGAATCTTAAGGACATCTTGCAGGCAAATAGAATACTGTTGGATATTTAGGCAGCCCACAGGTGTTGAAACTTATAAACAGGATATCACCGAAAACCCCAAACTGCAAGGTGTCAAGAACCGGAGCTTCCACTCACAAATACTCAAAAGCATTTTGGTCAATATTTAGGCAGCCGTGGTCGGAGGTCACAGATTTAACCCCCACAGGTGTTGAAAGTTGTGGACAAGATATCGGCTGCAAGGTGTCGGGACCGGAAGACACATCCTGTGTTCAAAAGTCATAAACAAAATATTGACTGAACTTGCAGGTGGTGGCTGGAAAATCAGTGAGGGCGTTCGAACCTAAACAAATCTACACAGCATGCCCTCAGAGAGACAGACTGCCTAGGCTGGGGGAAGACACAAGGCCAGTTCCTATGTTGGGAACAGTCTGTTGGCTCTCAGTATCTCTCTCCCACTCTTCATTCTCCGCCACAGCACAATGTATCTTATGAAATAAAAATATATCCTTATATTTTTATAAACAAGTTTTGAGTCTTCCTTTTTCTCCAAGTTCAGGATTTTCCTCCTGCGGACCAAGATAGCTATACAACAATACTACATTTTTGGTGGTGCCATATTCCACGCTTACATTTATTTTGATAAGACAGGCCAAACACAATGATAGTATAGATGAAATTAATTCTGTATAAAATGACAAGTCTGTTTAGTCACTCAATAAAAACCGTCACATGACCAACATCTTTTGGCAGCATACTGTGTTGAGAGTGATCAATTAAAAATTAGAAAAAGGTGTGATCACTGAATATGTTACTTCTCTCGACTTTTGTTGTGCAAAGATCACTAAAAAAGTCTGAGTTTTCCAAAAATAAGTGTGAATGCTACTGGACACAAACTAAGGGATCAATTTAGCATATACTCTCATTGCAAATTGAACCCCCCAACTAAAAACCGATTTTTAAAAAAACAATAAAACAGTTTTTTCTAGATATAATACAGAGTAAATGTTTAAAATTTCAGCCCCTAGCTCCATTGGTATGGCCTGTAAGCATGATACATACATACATACATAGATAGCCAGCCTGATCAACTTAAAAACTGAAGAAACCTATGTTGACAGTTTTGGTGACAGTTTTGGTTGACGGTTTCTAATAAATGAAACTAATCCTTTATAAAATGATTTATCCATGTTAGAAGAAACAAAGGATAGATGGACAGATAGATAGACAAATCGAAAAAAATTGGTTGATAGATAACCGACAACAAAGTTAGGAAAGATGACAATCTATGTCCAATTTCAAGTGAAATCCACGAACAGCGAATGAAAAGACACATGGCCGTGCAGCGGCAAGGCTCCCATCTATGAGGCTCCCATCTATGAGGCTCACATTCCAAGTACTGTGGAGAATTCCTAATGGAAACGGAAAAAGTAAATGAGGTCGAGTGAAAACCAACTGGCAACGAACCATCATAGAAGACCTCCAACGGGTGAACAAGAGCTGGAGAGATGTCAGGTTGAAGTGGAGAAAATTGAGTGCCTCAAGCCTCAGATGATGTGCATGTGTTGATTGATTGATTGAGAGATAGAAAGAAAGACAGACTGAGAGAGAAAGTGTCACCATAGAGTGAAAATAATTGACCAGTCACAGAAAGGTTCATGATTTCTGACAGCCCTTTATTTTCAGGAACCTATTCAGAAAAAGAATAAATATTTATTATCTCTTCAATCAGTAAAATTTGATATTTTTTCTATAACCACTTAAAGAAATTTATTATACGTAGGTAAATCAATAAGTCCATAGCCTAATGATGAAAAAAGCATTTATTTTACCCAACTTGTTTAGTAATTAAAACCTTTTGTAAGGCACGTCCAACATTCAAAAAGATCCTCATGTAATATACATACACACACACACACACACACATATATATATATATATATAACTGAATACATCTTTGATAATGCCATTACATTTGCACAGCAACAGGACATTAGAATAATGAAAGAAAGCAGAAAAACAAACCTCATTAACCAACACAAAACATGGATTAAGCCAAATGGAAACTCCAGCTTTGATGTAGCGACCAGAGCCCTAGATTCGGCCCAAATTTCAGATCTAGTGGGACTATACATACTCATCATACTAAGCAGATTCATTGATAAAACTGAGGATTATACGGAGACGACGGATTAATGGTCGTGAGTAACACTAACGGGCCAAAAACTAGCAGCATACACAAAAAATAGCTAGAGCACTGAAATACGTCAGCTTCAAATCTGAAATAATATCAAACATTAAGATAGTTAACTTCCTAGACACAACATTTGACTTAGACAATAATATCAGCAAGCTGTTTTCCAAAGATAACCAACCACAAATCCAATTTAAAGTAGTAATTGCAATGACATTTTGTGTAAGGGTGGGCAATGGGCTACAAAAGAATCAATCAAATCTTTCCACTTAACTCCCCTGCATCATAGCTATATATGAACTGATTTTCATTCAGTTTTTAGTGACAATGGCGTTGGCAGAGGTATACGCTCTCTGAGTGCTTTCTAGTTTTGCTCTGTGTAAGTTGCATTGATTAAAATATCAATGATTTTGTTGAGATCAAATTTTGATCAATGCCAGATATATTGATTACAGGATTACTTTCTGGGGACGAATTGATGTTCTAACTTAATCGTCTCGAGAATAAAGATTGGAAGAAAATGGAATGACTGATTTTCTATCCTCTTTGCCAATATGGTCCCACCATTCACCAACCAGTTTATGTCTACAGAGACATACACAGACGCACTGGTGCTCACATTCATGTACCTAGACATTTATTCAAATATGAGTCAGCATTTAAATATTTACTTGTGTGGGCATATCACGCGATATCTTCCTTACTCGTCTCATTTTGATATCCAACAACTGAACAACACAGACAAATATTCTGACCTTTCATATTGACAGGTCTGGTTAGTCACTCAATAGAAACTGTCATGTGACCAACATCTTTTGGCAGCATCCAGTTTTGGGGGTGATCAAGTAAAAAAATTTTAAAAGCTGTGATCAATGAATAAGTTACTTCTCTTGCCTTTTGTTGGGCAGTGATCACTAAAAAAGTCTGAATTTTCAACAAAAAAAACGTTTTTTCTAGATATTATTATATCTTGAAAAAATGGGTTTTTTTTGTAAATGTTTAAATTTTCAGAACTCTAGCTCCATTGGTGTGGCCTGTATGTGTGATACATACATACATAGCCAGCAAAACAGCCAGCCAGACCAACTTAAAAACTGAAGAAACCTATGTTGACAGTTTTGGTGACAGTTTTGGTTGACGGTTTCCAATTACTAGCTGTTTATATAAGCCATGATATCACGGGTAGGATTTATTAAACAAATATATCAAATGTACACCATATATAATATACCAACCTAGAGTATTGTCTTCATTTGGGTATACAACAAAACAGTAGCAGCAGGAGTAGAAGTAGTTATATTACCAGCAGCCAAAATCAGTGAACACACACAAACACGCACACACACAATCAGCCATTCTCCTTTAGTAAATTTCTTTATGTTTCACCCCCTACTTTTTTTCTTACCCCTACCTTGCTTCTCTCTCCCTCTCTCCGCCCACTGAATTCAAGTCCAACTCATTTCTGTTGGTAAGTTTTGGCACTAAGTAAGTATGCTGTGCATTGAAAATAAAGAGAGGTATTGTCATTGGTCAGGAATTAATGCAAGCATCGCTGATAGAATAGGACTATTATATGTAAAATGTAAATACAATGCTAATGATTTTACTATGGAAATTAGGAAGAAAGGGATTGTTAATGGTCAGGAATTAATGCCAGCAGTACTGGCAGAATAGGGCTATTATATGTATAATTTAAATGCATTGCTAATTATTTTACTGTAGAAATGCATTGAAAATCAGGAAGGATTGTCAGTGGTTCAAGCATCACTGATAGAATAGGGTTATTATATTGATTATCTTATAATATAAAAGCTGTTGTTACTTTTTTGTTTGTTTGTTGGTTCTGTCACTCTAAAGCAAACAGAAAGAGAGGAATGTGGTAAAGCAAAGCTTGTGTATGTGTGTTCGCATAAGCTAAAGTATACAGCTATCTATGTGTCTATGTGTTTGTGACTGCATCACTACTACTACTACTACTACTACTACTACTACTACTACTACTACTACTACTACTGCTGCTGCTGCTGCTGCTGCTGCTGCTGCTGTTTTTGTGGTAGGACAGAAAACAAACAGGAATATCTGATTCTCATATTAAAATTACTGAATCCTGTAGTCTTATGGTTTTAAAATTAATAAAAATAGGAAATATGATGAAAATTAACAAGAAAAATTTTTTGTTAAAGTTTTTTTTTTGTTGCAATAAATATATTCAACCTAAAATATATATTTGTATAAATTCCACGCAAATAACCCCATCATTCTTTTATGGGTACTATACTAGTTATACAAATAAAAACAGGTCTGGTTAGTCACTCAATAGAAACCATCAGGTGACCAACGTGTTGGGGTGATCAATGAATAAGTTTTTAACCTCTTAACTGAAGAAACTTATGTTGACAGTTTTGAATATCATTTTTTCTCTTCAGGCAATTCTGTGCAACAAACTGAAAGAACCCCAGTGGATCTCCTTACATGGAATATCAATAATCATTACAAACAGTCATTCTATCATTTTGAAGACATCTCTTTTGCTTTGCGTGTTCTTTCTAAATTCTTAATCTCTCTCTTTATGTGCTATGTCCCTTCAGGATGTGAGCAATCATGGCTCTCCACAGCTTCCTTCTTTTTTTTTTGTTTTCATCAATTCTTGTTCATTTACGACCCCATCCTGGTACTCCTTCCACTGTTTATTTGTTCAAACCCTTCAAGTAGGTTACCCGTTGCCTTCATCTGCTTCTCTTGCCTTCTATATACTCTGTGAGTTGTAAGTTACATGATCTGTCCATGATATTCTCAACATTCATTGGTAAAACCACATCTTGGTAGTATCTTAACTCTTACATATTTGTTAGATTTAAAAATACTGACAACAGAAAGTGTTTTGTTCAGAGGTTGACATTGACTTCTTGATTAAATTCTTCTGTGACTATTTGTCTCTTTTGTGTATTTGTTGTTTTTAACTATTTCTGTTAACTTGAGAATAAAGACTATATTATTCTCTCTCTCTCTCTCTACCTGCCCCCTACCTCTGCTTCTCTCGCCTTCAATGCACCCTGTGAGTGTCAAGTTCTCCAAAAACCTTCCTTCCTCATTATGAATCCCAAACATTCCATCTCTCTCTTTCTGATTGTTAGAAACAGTTTCCTTGTAGTTCCTACTCTCCTTAAAACTTCCTCATTTGTCACACTAGGGCAGTGTTCGTTCCAAAGGGGCATGTTTGGAGGCGCCCTGACTTCATGGTGTGTGAGGCAGCCAGCCATAATTGTAATTTATAAAACTACGACAGACAGACAGACAGAGGTTTCTTCAATTATAGTTAGATGTTTTTAATAATCCTTCTGTTACCTTCAGGATTGTTGCCCTGATCTCTATTCCTTGGCTTATATAGCTCCAATATGGTTGCCCCTCCACCAAGGGGGATAATACTGTATGCCAGCGCCATCTACCTTGAAGCCTTCAAGGGCATTAACTCCAGCTAATTATCAGTTCTGTTCATGATATTCTCAACATTCATTGGTAAAACCACATCTCCGTTGCTTCAAGTTTTTTCTTCATTTGAGATTGTCCAGCATTCACTGCCATATATACGTAGCTGATTAGACATCACATAGCTGTCCAACCCTCTTTCCTTCGTTTCCAGGGTTAGTTTTTGATCCCCAAAGTGGGCACCACTAGAAGACTCAAAGTGATGAAATTATTGAGTGTTCCATACCATATCTACATGCCACCATATTCAGTGATTGTTCTACGTCAGTGATTCCCAAAGTGAGCGCTACCACCACCTTGGGGACACTGGTAGACCCAAGGGGGCTGCTGGAAGACAAAGGGTGGTGAGGGGGGCAAAGAGGCAAAAATTACAAATCGATACCCCTTACACATAAAGTCGTTGCCATTTTTCTGATTTAAAGTATTCTATTGACTGATTTATTCTGAAGAGCACCTTGCCAATGTGCTTCAAGTGTAAAGTATAGAATTGTTGCATATGGGTGCGAAACATGGAAATTAACAAAATGAGCTGAAAACCAACTCACAATAGTGCATAGAGCCATGGAAAGAGCAATGTTAGGGATAACTCTAAGAGATAGAAAAAGATTAACATGGATCAAAGGGAGGACTAGAGTGAAGGATATTATACAAATAATTAAGCAGCAAAAATGGAGGTGGGCTGGTCACTTAGCAAGAAGAGATGACAACAGATGGGGGAAAAGACTAACCGACTGGTGCCCAAGGGACAGTAAACGCAGTAGGAAAAAACCAGACACAAGATGGAGGGACAAGAAAGGTTTGCCAGTAAGATGTGGCAGAGGTTAGCACAAGATAGCGTGTGACCATGGAAGGAGATGGGAAAAGCCTTTGTCCAGCAGTGGACTTATAACGGCTGATGATGATGAAGTTGATGAAATCAACATGAATTCATTGTGAAACAAAAAACTTCAAACCATTGAACTTCAAACAACTCTACTGTAAAATCAATTTTTCAGATATACAACTTTATGATTTGAAGGTATTGATTTGTATTTTTATTAAAACTTAATTTTCAATGTATTTTTGACAGACTTTAAAGGAGTGGGGGACACTGATGAGATATATGATCTAAAAGGGGGTGGGGGGTTAGTCCGAAAAGGTTTGGGAAACACTGCTTTAATCCATTGCTCAATTTCTGGAAAGCATCCTTCGCTATTCCTATTCCACTTCAGATTTCATTTTTAATACACAATTCTATTCCAAACTTTATTGATTTTTGCTTCAAAATATTAAATGAAAAAATAATTTTTCCCATTTCAGCAGCAAAAATTTCTGTCATTGTTGGAGTGAAATTACCTCGAAATTGAAAGTTATTAACTCTAAATAAAGCTATCATTAAGTTGGTATCATGGCTTCCGGCTTGATTCTCTAACCATGTCATTATCTTTGTGGTGTGGTTGAAATTTACTCCTGTCTCTATCGAAGTTCCTTGTAATTCCTACTCTCCTTAAAACTTCCTCATTTGTCGTCTGTCCATAATATTCTCAACATTCGTAGATAAAACTACAAATCTCGTTAGTCACTGAATAGAAACCGTCATACGACCAAGGTCTTTTGACAGCATGCTGTGTTGGGGGTGTTCAATTAAAAAATTGGCAAAAGGGGTGATGAATAAATTACTTCTCTTGCCTTTTGTTGGGCAGACTAAAAAAGTCCAAATTTTCAAAAAACTAGTGTGAATGCTGCTAGATACAAACTAAGGAATCAATTTAGTATAAACTTACATTGTAAATTGAACCCGCAACTATTTAGGGGGAGAATTAAAAAAAAGAAGTTTTGTCTAGACATAATGAGTAAATGTTTAAGTTTCCAGCCCTCTAACTCTAATAATGCAGCTTGTATGTGTGATATATACATACATACATACAGTATCGCCCATAAATAAGTACACACCTACCATTATTTTATAGAAAGTTAATTTTGTTCTAAACCAAACATAGCAGGATTTTATTATTTCTAGTGGAACATTACACAATCAAAACGGATATTATCAGGTATTATTTATGACCAAACTCTACAGAATTGAAACTCTGTTGCCAAAAATATGAATATGTTGCCGTCCAAAGATGTACGAAAAACATATTTCAATGCGGTAGAGTTTGGTCATAAATAATACCTGATAATATCCATTTTGATTGTGTAATGTTCCACTAGAAATAATAAAATCCTGCTATGTTTGGTTTAGAACAAAATTAACTTTCTATTAAAGAGTGGTAGGGGTGTACTTATTTATGGGCGATACTGTACATAGCCAGCCAGACCAACTTAAAATTTGAAGAAACCTATGTTGACAGTTTTAGTGATACATACATAGCCAGCCAGACAAACTTAAAAATTGAAGAACCTATGTTGAGGGTTTCGAACATCTTGGTTGCTTCAAGCCTTTTCTTGATTTGTGAACAAATTGTCCAGCAGTCACTGCCATTTATGGGAGATTAGATATTAGATTAGACACATTACATAGCAGTCCAGCACTCTTTTTCTTTGTTTCCAATGTTATTTTTTGAAACACACACTCTTAAAGGTGTACATTATTGTTGCTTTGTGATTATGAAGAGAACTAGCAAGGTTACCCGACAATGCCCAGCTTTCTGAAGTCATCATCTTTGTTGGTTAATTATCCTCTTATTCTGTTTGTTTATATGTACAGCCTTTATGTTTTCTGATTATTATTCAATCTCCACATATCTTTCATTCTTTCTCTTCTAGCTCCCCACCCACCCTTGCAATGTAATGAACAAGGGTACAAATGGAAGAGGGTGCTTATACTTGAATGGGAGCAAAAGGGACAACCTTCACTAGAACTGTCTCCCTTCCCATCCACCCTTGCAATGTAATGAACAAGGGTAAGAATGAAAGAGTGTGCTTATAATTGAATGGGGGCAAAAGGGACTTAAACTTCACTATAACTATCATTCATTCATTAGTCTTCCTTCATAATTCTGAAGCCTAAATATTAAGTTATTATAGTAGTAGACCACAGGAATATAGACAGATAGCAAAAGTAAGCAATTAGTTTAATTTGCCTTTGCATGTTATTATAGTTGGTATAGATACATTCAATATGTAATAAATTAGTATAGCAAAATTGTATACTTTAATTGCAGAAATACACGTGCAAGAGTAAGGAAGAAATCTTAATTGTCAATACCCGTGGAATTTCCACGAGTCCAAGTAGTTAACTTTATTTTATGAGCTCTAAATTCAGACAAGACACTAAGCACAGAACTGAAAACAGAGAAAGTGTAATAAAGACAAACCTGGCTGCTGCAAGGTCAAACTCCACTCCTATTTCTATTCCGACTGAAGATGATTACTGCAACTTTTATATTGCATATATAATGAATAAAAAATTATAACATAAATTTTCGTAGATATGTAAAACTTGTCAGTTTGGCTCAGTCAATTAAAGAGCTGCCTACCAATCACTTGTTTGTGATTTCAAATCACTGTAGGGAAATGTCAATTTTATATGTTAGTTTGGTTTAACGTGACGGGACAGTGAAGAGTTTCTCCCCTTAATTAGGTGAGGATTGTTCTTGTTGTTATGGAGGCAAAACAAAGTCAACTCCAGCCTCTGACTAAGACATTAGATTGTTATCTAAATTTCCTTTTGGCAACATGTCTGGTAAAATCAATGTTGATGTAACAATTGGTCCTTTAAGGAATTGGTAAGCAATTTGGAGGTATGGGTGGCTTATGGAAACTGGAATCGACGAACCAAGTTCAAACCCTGGCCGAGATCCTAAATCTGTTTAAAATCATGTTCAATCCTAAATCTGCTTTTGTCACTTCTATCCAAGGAAATAAAGAGTGTATATGAACAAAATCAAGTCACAGTTATTTTTTAAAATTCATATCTACTTAGAGGGCATGGGTGTATGAGCACTCTTTCTATAAGGGGTGGGGGCAAAAAGCTTGACCCCC
>VCCN01006731.1:1229031-1246144 GCA_006491835.1 Architeuthis dux | reverse complement strand
TATCTGTGTAAGTGAATCATTCACCAGTTTAAGATGCACTGATTTATATCATCTATAGTTGTGACCTCATAGACAAACTTGATTTTATAACCAATCAGCAATCACTTTGCTTTGATTTAATAACCAATCAGCATTTACTTTGCTAAGATTCTCCCTTTATCCAATCAACTGACATAAAAGGCAGGTTACAGCCCCAAATCTGCTGGATATATGAAGCCTACTCAACTTTCACTAAATGAGCTCTTGGAGAAGGATAATCAAATTACTGTGACCATGTTCCGCTTGCTATAGCAACTGTATCCTGATACAAGTTACCTACCATGAAAATGAAAAAAGTGTGATCAGTGAATAAGTTATTTCTCTCGGCTTTTGTTGGATCGCTAAAAAGTCTGAATTTTCACAAGCATGAATGCAGGCAGACACAATCTAAGGGACCAATTTAACATAAACTTACATGCTAAATTGAACGGCCAGCTAAAAACATATTTTGGGGGAAATTTTTTGAGTAAATATTTGAATTTTCAGCCCTCTAGCTCCATTGGTGCAGCCTGTATGTGCAATTCAAGCATAGATAGCCAGCCAACTAGCCAGACCCACTTGAAAACTGAAGAAATCTATGTTGACAGTTTTGGTTGATGGTTTCTAATAAAGACAAACCTAATGCCTAAGTGCATATTCATGGGTTTTGTACTTGGAATAAATATGGCTCTTGAGAGATGTTATTTGAAATTCAGAGATAAAATATGTAAGCTTGTTATAATGACAGATATTAACAGATTTAAAAATGCAACAAAAGACATACTCACACAGATCCTTTATTCATATGTATTTACAATGCCGGCACTTAACACCATGTGTGTCTTATCGGTCTCCTAAAAGCGCCCCCTTACCGCAAGTTGATAAGCACTCTCCTGCCTAAGGGGAATAACTCAAAATATTTACTTAACAGCACTTCCCCTCTTTTCTTTTTTCCGAGGTGTGCATAGTCTTTATGATAATAAAAATGTTTTGTGTCCCACTAAATATTTAAAAAAAATAAACATCATATTGTTCAACAGATTGTCTTTCATGTTTTCTTCAGAGAAAGTAATTTCTTCTTGATCTAGGAATCATAGAGATAATATAGGAAATGAGCGATTAATTCCTAGTATAGTATTCCTAATGGGTGTCGACTGCAATCTTCTTTGTCTCAGCTCCCCGACTCAATGAGGGTTGGGAAGGTTAAGGACCCTTCTTCCTCTCATATTCTTTTGTCTATTATTTTTTTGTAATGTATGTTACGTTTGATCATTTCTTTTTGTATTATATAATAGGATAGGAGTCCTCATTAGAATTCAATGCAGGTCCCGGATCTTTTGATGTGCTGTTGGGACCCTTGACAGTGGGGTAACTCCCAGTGTATCCTAGAACTTTCGTCGTGCAGGACAGCCTTTTGCAACCTGACCGGATTTCCAATACTGGTAGCTAGTCCCGGTGTCCGTGGAAGGGCAATCTCGCCAGATATGCCCAAAACCTCCGCAGCTAAAATAAGCCTTCCTGATTTTCTTGTCACAGTGACGAGCAATATGACCAAGCTGGTTGCATAAGTAGCAGCGTTTCATCACAGCATAACAGTAACGTGCTATGTGGCCAATTTCTTTGCAGTTGATGCAGCGGACGTATCTAGAATAGCAATCACTAGCCAAATGACCTACATGGTGGCATTTGTAACAGCGACTAGTGTGCTTTGCTCGTCTATTCATTTTCGGATTTCCAACTTCCCGAGTTTTGGAATGAGGGATCATATGATCTAAGTCAACATATCGACGGCAATGACATTTAGAATCATCAGGTCTTGTGGGTTTTGAAAACTCATATTTTTGTGTCTCTGTGCATTCAAAAAAAGGTGAGTAACTTATTCATTGATCACTCCTTTTACCAAAGTTTTAATTGATCACCCCAATATGCTGCCAAGAGATGTGTCGGTTTCTATTGAGTGATTAACCAGACCTGCATTGGCTTCATTTGCACTTGCATTTTATTATAGTTAATATAAATAGATTCCAATAAATAGAAATATATATGCAAGAGAAATGATATCTTAATTGTCAACACCCATGGAATTTCCATGGGTCCAACTTGTAAATATAAATGTAGGCTTCAGCAGAAATTACAGTTTATGTTTAGGTTGTTGAATTCTGGGAGAAAGTTGGAAGCCATTGGGATAATTGGAAAACAAACAGGTCTGGTTAGTTACTCAATAGAAACCATCTCATGATCAACGTCTTTTGGAAGTATGCTGTGTTGGGGGTGATTAATGAATAAATTACTTCTCTCGCCTTTTGTTGGGTAGCAATCACTAAAAGAATGAATTTAAAAAAAACAAGGATGAATGCTGCTGGTCACAAACTAATGGACCAATTTAGCATAAACTTACATTGTAAATTGACCCCCCCGCACTAAAAGTTTGGGGGAAATTTTTAAAAAAAGAAGCAAAATGATACATCAGCTGAAACACTGTGATAAAAATAACAAAGATAAGGATACTAATCCGAATAATTTGTAGAGGAATAGGTCTGGTTAGTTATTCAATAGAAACCATCTTGTGATCATTGTCTTTTGGCAACATGCCGTGCTGGGGGTGATGAGTTAAAAAATTGGAAAAAGGCGTTGATCAATGAATAAGTTACCTCTCTCACCTTTTATTGGATCACTAAATGGCTGAATTTTCAAAAAACAAGCGTGAATGCTGACGGACACAAATTAAGAGACCAATTTAACATAAACTTACATTGCAAATTGAACTCCTATTAAAAACCTAGGGGGGTGGTCCACAAATTAAGAGACTAATTTAGCATGAACTTACATTGTAAATTGCCCCCCCCCCCGTTTTTGGGGAATTTTTAAAAAACAAAAAAAAACATTTTTTTCTAACATTAATAAGAAGTAAATGTTTAAATTTTCAACTCTCTAACTCCATTGGTGTAGCCTGTATGCGGGACACATACATACAGCCAGAATCACTTAAAAACTGAAGAAACCTATGTTGACAGTTTTGGTTGACAGTTTTTAATTAAGAAGAGACTTAACATTGATGGAAGCCACAGCAAAAAGTACATTTTGTGTTTGTTTTGTTTTTCCTGTACATTCCTTGCAGAGCATAGGGCCATGGAGTTTATTTAATAAATTTGACAGTTGAACGTCAACCTATTGCTTAGAGATAATAAAATTATCCAAGAAACATTCTATTATGAATGTGCAGTTGTGTGTGTGCATGTGTGTATGCATGTAGATGTCTGTGTGTGCATATGCATGCATATGCATGGGTATATCTGCGTGAATGCATATATATTTTTGTGTATTTATATATGTGTGCATGTGCATGTATATGAGTATACCTGTGTATGCATGAGTGTGCATATATCTATGTGTATGCATGTATATGCAGCATGTATGTGTGTGTGTGTGTGAATATGTGTATGTGTATACGTGTGTGTGTGTGCTTGTCCTATTTTTCTGTTCTAACAATACACAGTATTGAGGGTAAAGTTAATTGAATCAAATATCTTTCCCCGAGAGCAAGCAACTTTCTTAGCAGTTATTCTTTTATTTCAAACACTTTTAGTAACTTGGTTTAAAGTCTGGCACAAGGCCATGGGTAACAAGAAAAAAACTCAGTAAGGATCAAACTCACTAGACTAGGTGGGTTACTATTACTTCACTGCAAGATGTCCTATATTAGAAACTGTCAAACAAAACTTTCATCAAAGATGACAACAGGTTTCTTCACTTTTTAAAATGGCTGTTTGGCTATGTATGTATCATGTGTACAGGCCATACCAATGATCTAGATGGCTGGAAATTTAAACATTTACTCCTTATTATGTCTAGAAAAAAGTATTTTTTTTGTTTGTGGTTTAAATTACCCCCCTAAATAGATTTTTAGTAGGAGGTCCAAATTATAATATAAGTTTATGCTAAATTGGTCCCTTAGTTTTTGTCCACGATCATTCACACTTGTTCAGACTTTTTTTTAGTGATCACTGCCCAACAAAAGGCGAGAGAAGTAACTCTTCTTCATTGATCACCCCTTTTTCCAATTTTTTGATTGATCACCCCCAACATGGCATGCTGCTTAAAGACATTGGTCAAGAAACAGTTTCTATTGAGTGACTAACCAGTCACATTTTTTTAAAATCATGAATTTATGGTTCAAACCATATTGGTTGCATTGCACTGCTTAATTTACGATGAAAAAAGAAGCATATATGGGAGGGGGGGTCATAATTTCCCCTGGAATGCTAGTAGTTATTTACAAAGATTAACTTAGTTAGGCACAAGGCCACAGTAGTGAAGCACCCAGTGAAGATTGAACTAACTAAACTTGCAAATTGGTCTACAAGACAAATATACTAACCACTACTCAATAGTGAGTACCTTATGAAGTTATTTACAAAGCTTAGCTTAGTCTGGTAGCTATATTCAATAGTATTGGTTCACCCAGTGAGGATTGAACCTGCTACAGATTGATCTGTAAGACAAACTTAGTAATCATTGTACTAACTATGATTACTGAGCCTACTATGAGTTTGCCTTAAACCACTGCTTTTACAAAGGACCTACATTGGAAAAGGTTTCTCCTCTATCAGAAATGGCCTAAAGCAAAGAAACAGTTACCATTAATTTATATGGGTTCCCAGACTCACAAAATAATCTTCTTGTATGTCTTCCTGCCTTGATGTTGAAAGTCAAGGTTCATACGACATGTTGCCTGTAGTGTTGCCAATTTAAATGTTTTTCGCGCTTTCTTGTTTTGGCAGAGCAAAAAGTGCACTTAAACATTTTGGCAATTTTTTTGCCATTTTCAACAATCTTTAGTGCCCTTTTGCCAGTTTTTGGCCATTTCTGGTTATTTTAAAAATATTTAGCACTTTTTAGCACTTTCCGGCAATCAAACTAGTGCAAACATATTTTTTAAGTTGGTAACACTGGTTGCTTGACTGCTTAAAATCACACACTATTCCATCTTACAGTTTTTGATAGGTACTAAAAACTTCCTGCAAACCTGCCCTAAACATATCTTCCCTTTCAAAATTAAAGCCCTACTTTTCTGTGATCACTGCAGCACTGTCAATCAAAGTGAAAATCTCACACAAAGTTTGTTTTTTTTGTCTGGGAACACTCAAAAAATGTTCCCATCTAAATTAATGGTAATTGCCTCTTTGCTTTATGCCAATATTGAATAACACAGGATACCCGAATAAACAAAGTTGCAACTTTAATCAGCAAAAATACAGCACAAGGATATTTATAATACCAACAGGAGAGTTACCCTCATAATGGAGGATAACTCTAACCAAATATATACCAGAGTACACCATCAGGAAAGATAACTCTTATTATACTAGTTAATATAATGGTGTTACGCCATTTTGGCTTACGAAAGGTTTCATAGAAACGCTCTACTTTCAGGGTAGTGGGGGAAACCTGTATTATTAGAAACCGTCAACTAAAACTGTCACCAAAACTGTCAACATAAGTTTCTTCAGTTTTTAAGTTGGTCTGGCTGGCTGGCTATGTATAGATATATTGGTCATTCCAAATCAACTCGTCTAATAGCCTCATGGGCACCATCTTAGATTTGGATGAGATTTCAGTAGGAGATACACCTTTTCTAGAGAGAATTCAACACTGAACATTTCAGCTTGATTGAACAAATGGTTCAGAAGTTATGCCAAATTGAAATTTGCTTAAGAAATATTAGATGATTTTATATGGAATGACCCATGTGTATGTATGTATCCGGTGTACAGGCCATACCAATGGAGCTATAGGGCTGAAAGTTTCAACATTTACTCCTTATTATGCCTAGAAAAATAATAGGTTTTTAGTGGGGGTGGGTCAATTTGCAATGTAAGTTTATGCTAAATTGGTCCCTATCCTAATTTATTTTTTATTAGATGAAGCATTGTCAACCATTATTAATTTTTGACTAGTATTTCTTTCACTTTAATTTTAGTTGCTTTTCATCTAGTAGTATTAGTAGTAATATTATCCTGATTTATCTTTTATTAGATGAAGCATTGTCAACCATTTGTCAAAAATTAATAATGGCTGCTAATAGAGTGCCAATAATATTGACTATGTAGCATTTCAATTCAGTTGAACCAAACATTTGATTATAGCACATGTAGACTTCTTGGATTCACCTGCTCTGAAAGTTTCAATCAAGTGATTATGTATTCAGATCAGCCTCAGTGTCCAATTCTATAGAATTCTGGAACTTGCAGGGTTGTTCCTCAAGCTGTGGGCTGAGAATCTGGCAGGAAATAAATACTCCGTTTTATAATTGAAGTCCATTCGTCTCTGAAATATGACTTCCTTTCAGTATTACAGGATCCGACAGAAGACCCTTTACAATAGAGACTTGGGAGAGATAGAAGGTTTTGTATTTCAATATATTTCGTGTTTCTTGTTGGCTTCACAAGAATTCTGCAGTTCCATAATAACCTTCCTTACTCTTTGTTTTAGCTTTTCATTCTTTCCTTCTTTCTTTCTTTCTTTCTGTTTGGTTTGATTTGTTGCCTTTTTTCTTTCCAGCTGGTCATCATCCTTTTCTTTCTTGTTTTCTTTCTTTTTCTTTCTTTCTTTCTATTCAGTTTGATTCATTGTCTTTTTTCTTTCCAGATGGTCATCATCCTTTTCTTTCATTTATCCTTTCTTTTTTCTTTCTTTCTGATTCTCTTTTTCTTTCTTTCTTTCTTTCTTTCTACTTGGTTAAATTTCTTAATCACTACTACACACAACAGACTATTTTAAACACTGTTGCTGGGTTTAAGTTATTCATGTGTTCTGACATTTATATATATCTATTTTATGAATGAAATGGAAAAATAGATTCTGGAGAATCTGACAATATGTGAGTGAAGTGACAAAAGTCGGAAGGCTTGTGGTACAGAAGATGTGTTTATTCCAACGTTTTGTTTTTAACAAAACATCATCAGAGATTCCCTGATGATGTTCTGTTAAAGAAATAAACACATCTTCTGTACCATAAGCCTTCCAATTTTTGTCACTTCGCTCACATATCTATATATCTATCTATGTATCCGGACTTCGCCCATCCCTTACTGTTCATAGAAGAAACTTGAAACTTTGCACACACACTCCCCTCAATGAGTAGGGAAAATGTTTTTGTTTGTTTTTTGAAAATTCCTTTCCAAAATAGGTTTTTAGAGGGGGGTTCAATATGCAATGTAAGTTTATGCTAAATTGGTCAATAGTTTGTGCCCGCTTGTTTTTTGAGAATTCAGACCTTTTTTAGTGATCATAGCCCAACAAAAGGCAAGTGAAGTAACTTATTCATTGATCACCCCTTTTTCCAACTTTTTAATTGATCACCCCCAACACAGCATATATGGGTAGCAGTGATTTATAATTTCCCTTGGAATGCTAGTTTCCTTCTTTCTTTCTTTTTTTTCTTTTCAGCCTCTCTTCCTTCAACTGATTATCGTCCTTTTCTTTCTTTCTTTCTTTCTTTCTTTCTTTCTCTCTTCTATTCAGTTCAATCGTTGCCTTTTGCCTTTTTTCTCTTTCTCTTTCTCTTTCTTACGCTTTTTCTTTCTTTCTTTCTTTCTCTTTCTATTTGGTTTGACTTGTTTTCTTCCTTTTTGCCAGCCTCTCTTTCTTCAGCTGGTCATCATTCTTTTCTTTCTTTCTCTTTCTCTTTCTTTCTTTCTTTTTTCCTACTCAGTTAAACTTGTTTCTTTCTTTCAACTGGTCATTGTCCTTTTCTTTCTTTCCATCCCAGTTTCTCCTACCACATAACCCAATAAATCTGTCATCACACCCATGTCATAAGGTTTAGAAAGATGAATGAATAAAAAATATGGCCACAATTTGTATGCAACTCTTTGTATCTTTTGCAGAAGAAATGGAGACAAAGTGGACGAATAATGTCCGCTTTATCCACGTATCAGAAGATGATACAAAAATGGAATTTTCTGACTCTGTATCAGTATCTGCCTGTAACATGTAACATTAAAAGCATGGAAACTACATTGTTATTTTCATGAAATTTTACACAAAGATTTTTTTCCGATATTTTAGTAGATTATGACCTTCAACGTCTTAGAAATCATTGCTAAAAATTTGTTTTTATTAAAGAGGTTAGAATGGTACTATTTAAAGCACATTTTACTTTATTAAAAAAGCAGATAACATTTTAGTGTGACTACCATACTGTGACAGTTAGCAATCTCATCTTATGTACAAGTTAGCTAATGTATGGGTTCAATCCTCACTAGTTACCTTGTACCAGACTTAAATAAACTTAGTAAATAACTAAGTTGGGTCTTCTGTTGTGGCTTAAGCACAGGGCCATAGCTGAGGGAGGCCCTAAATTGTAGTTCACCTACTGCTTTTCTATTAACATTATATAATAACAAATCTCATTAAATGTTGGAGCCAAGGCCCTCATATGGACACCGGGCTCTTGAAAGGTCTGCCTACTCAACAAGCTCATGGACCCCAGGCGTTTGAAGGTCTGTCCACTGAACCCAGGTTGGGTACCACTGCAATAAATGTTGGAATGGGTGCGGCCTCAAGAAGCCAAGCCCCCCCCCCGGCCCTTCCCCAAATCTCCAGTTACACCCCAGCTGAAGTAAATGCATATTTCCCACTAGCCCTTCCCCTCACAACATTTGGAAGGCCGAAATATACTGATCAAAATAACAAGGGTGAAGATGCTAGATTTTGCTATGAATAAAATAATCTCTTCAAATCAGATTTGATTTTTCAAATCTACAAATCCAGTATTTACCATAAAACATTTTAAACATTCAAACTGGAGATTTCTTTTTATTATACACTGATTTACTTGGACTAGTGTCCTCATCTTGGTTGTTATAGTCACAATGTTTCTGCTGTTGTACCCTTCAGCCATCTTGTAGTTTGTAACCTTCTGGGTATTTTCAAACTGAACCCTTTATTCAATCCACAGAGGTAGATTGTTCTCATTCCGCTGTCCATGTCAGAGGATATCTCGTATCAGTTATTTCTTCCTAGTTAATTCACCCTTGAGATGTCACTTGTCTGCCTCTTCAACTAAACCAGAGTATATAACTTTTTGGCACTGGGGATCTCAAATCAATTTTAATTTTTTTTTAATCTACCTACCCCAAATTTGCCATAAAATATAATGAAAATTCAAACTGGATTTTTTTCTTACAAAAATGACAAAGATTTCTTTTCAACAAAACATTCACTCTATTTTCTTGTGTGTTGAATAAATTACCATAGAGGTGTTTTTTTCTGTTTTAATTTAACAATATTTTGTTTTTGGTTTTTATATTATAAGTGTACATCTTCAGTATTTGCCATAAATAGGTATTTTTTTCTTACAAAAATGACAGAAATTTCTTTTCGGCAAAACATTCTCTCAATTCTCTTGTGTTGAATAAATTACAGTACAGGTGGTATTTCGTTGTTTTTAACTTGACATTTTGTTAACATTCATAATGGAACAGACTTTGTTTGCTTTCACCTTTTTTCCCATTACAGGTCATGGAAGCTTTTCATGTTTATCAATTTGGATCCTGTTTATGGAAGATATTTTTCAATAACACAACTCACTGAGCAAAATAGTTTTTTTCTTTTTCCTCACTGAAAAATAAACAACATATTTGCTGTGGGCAAGACAACCTGAAGTCCTTTCACTTATAAATTAATAAAAGAGGATGTGCTGTCTTTTTTCTATTTCTTCTGTTTACTTGTTAATAGCAGAATGTTTTTAGTTTATTACAAGGATGTTAATGGCAGAGTCAGCCATTTTGGATTTTTTAAGTTTACATATCCAGTATTTGCCATAAAACTTTTCAAATAAGGAATTTTTTTCTTAGAAAAATGACAGAAATTTTTTTTCAGCAAAACATCCCCTCAATTTTCTTGTATTGAATAAATTACAATAGACATGGTGATTTGGTTTTTTTTTGTTTTATTCAACCTAACAGCATTTTATTTACATTCTTAATTGAACAGACTTTCTCTTCTTTTGCCTTTTTTTCTCAATACAGTTTGGGTCAGGTCCAATGTTCTCTAATTTTTAGTAGTCTGTGTGCACAAAAATCTTCTGTTGTGCAAATTTTTTCCTGTGACAAAAGTATGTGCGCACTGGAAGCTTATACAAATGTAAACTTAAAATTTTTTCCAGATAATTTTGGCACAGCCTCTCATCTCTCATGGCTAATAAAAACCTATTGGCATGTTTTAATATGATACAAGTATGCATAGGAAATGAAAATCAACCCATGCGACCTACACCATGGGTCGGAAAGAAGAGGGGGAGCCAGAAGGGAGAGAGAACGAAGGAGTAAAGAAAGGAAGGAAAAAGGAAATAAAGGAAGAAGGAGAGAAAGAAAAAAGAAGGGAAGGTAAGAAAACAAGTAAAATACAGTCAATTATCCAGGGACGCATCCATTCTGTAACGCAGGGATGCCTATATTCTAATATTGATAAAAAAACTTGTAGTGCTGGCCTCGTGCTGATGAGTAAAAAGAATATTTTTGTTGTTATTTTTACACAGAAAGTCGAGCTTTTTTTGCACAGTTTAGTTAAATAATGATGAAATTAAACATATTTAAGGATTTCATCTTATTGGGAAAATACTTTATTTCTAGTCAATTTTTGAATTGAAAAAATTAAATTTGCTATAAGTATGGTGTCGGATTATTTGTTTTGCTGATAAAAGACTTCCAAATGGCCAAAATCAACGTTGTAATTAATAAAAATCTGTTTTTCTTTTTCTTTTGACAAAGATTTGCTCTTTTCCTTTCCAGCAAAAACAAGAAAAAACTTAAAAACAATATTTCTAACATTTTAAATATGTGGATATTATGGATATTTTTCAAAAGTTGTGTGCACATTACTAAAAATGTATATAATTATAAATTTAAATATTATATTATAAATCAGATGCAATTAAAGATTTAATCAATGTGGGTCAGGATAGACTATAAAAATGTTGAGGTGAAGCTAATTTTAGTATCTCTCTCTATATTCCAAGTGTGCAATGATTTTCTGTATTTATATATTTTTTGAATTGCAGATTTTGTTAAAAAAAAATAAAATTAGTCATCAACATGGTATCGGATTGTTTGTTTTGCCTATAAAATGTAAACATTGATTTCCAAGATGACTTTGTAATTATTAAAAATCTGTTACCAGGCTCTTGAAAGGTCTGCCTACTCAACAAGCTCATGGACCCCAGGCATTTGAAGGTCTGTCCACTGAACCCAGGTTGAGTACCACTGCAATAAATGTTGGAATGGGTGCGGCCTCAAGAAGCCAAGCCCCCCCTGGCCCCCCCAAATCTCCAGTTACACCCCAGCTGAAGTAAATGCATATTTCCCACTAGCCCTTCCCCTCACAACATTTTGAAGACCGAAATATACTGATCAAAATAACAAAACCTGATATTTTAAAGCCATCCAAGTGGAAAAAAAGCCTGGAAAAGGCCAAAAAGCCAAACTGAAATTATGAATCCAACATGTTTGAATTCGTGAAATTTGGCTTTAAAAAAAGCCACTCTGGCATCCCTAGTTGGAAGCTTCTCAGCCATGGGTCCGAAGTGAATAAAAAAAATTCTGCAAGTATGATTACATTCTACAAAGTAGCATATTTAGTTAAGATTTAATTCTATTCTTAGAACTACTTTGTTCAGTTTATTAAATATGTTGCACAATGGTAGTTAGTATTGCGCAACATGCAAGACATAGTGTTATTAACTTGCCGGAAGAAATTGCACAGAACAGTGTGCAATCGAAGGATGACACAATACATCTCTCGTTGGTAAAATAAGTGTATGTTTATTTCCATACATGAACAGATGGAGACATCTAGCAGTTTTCAAAACATATACATGTTTACATTTCGCCCAGAGCAGGGAAAAAGGGCCTGACATTCATATACATTACAAAGTCGGAGTACAGAGAGAGAGAAAGAGAGAGACTAACAAACTTAGGCGAGTGTTGGTCATGCTAAATTAACTTTTCAGCCACGCCAGCCAGCGTGTGGCTGACTGTTACGACAAAAATCACTCTCTCTTACTGACAATCAAAATGGGTCTTTTTAAGCCTGCGTGTTGATTTTGCTCCTCCTCCTGGCTCCTCCCATTTCATATCTCTATTTACAATCAAATCTCTTGATTCATAGCCATCCTATTCAAAACCATCTGCTCCTAAATACATGCCATTCTTAGCGCGTCCATTTTCTGTTCTTATCTATCAATCATTGCTGATGGGTCAAAATCGCAGTATGGGGTAATTCTATCAAATTCTCCGCCAGCCATCTCCGACGGCAACATGAATTATGACCCTAAATGTGTTTTTCACGTGGCATGGGGTAATTCTATAAAATTCTCAGGCAAAAATACTGATGCCAATGGTGACCTTTGACCCAAAATAGTCTAGGTGGAAATATATGACCATAATGTCACAAATAGAGGATCAATGTTTATTTCTTATTTTTATGTGATGCAATGTTGAAATAAATTAATAACAATAACACCCATTAATTCACAAATTATCATTATCATTAAAGTTGCTGGAAATGGTCAAATCTCATTCAATTACAAACCTAATTGACAAACAATCCAGATGCTTAACATGAAAATCTTCACACAGTGCAGTTCATATAGGTTTACAAAATATTTGACATAAACCTTTAACTAACCTTTTGTGCCCACATTAATTTCCTTTGTGCGCTGTTTGCAAAACATGTGTGTGTGCGCACGCAGGTAACAGCTTTTCCAGTCTGTCATTTTGGATCATGTTTATGGAATATATTTTCCAATAACACAACTCCCAGAGCAAATTTTGGAAGATGCGCCAGGAATTCATGTCCTTTTCTTGTGTTTTTTCTTCTGTTTACTTGTTAATAGCAGAATCTTTTTAGTTTATTGCAAGGCTGTTAATGACAGTGTCAGCCATTTTAGATTTTTTAAGTTTACATATCCAGTATTTGCTATAAAACATTTCAAAAAGGGGATTTTTTTCTTACGAAAATGACAGAAATTTCTTTTAATATATTCACACTATTTTTCTTCTGTGTTGAATAAATTAGAGGTGTTTGTGGAAAATATTGTTCAATAATGCAACCCCCAATGCAAATTGAAGTTTTTATATTTTTTTCTCCTCACCAAGAAATAAACAACATATTTGCTGTGGGCAAGACAACCCGATGTCCTTTCACTTATAAATTAATAAAAGAGGATGTGCTAGGCATTCATGTCTTTTTTCTAGTTTTTCTGTTTACTTGTTAATAGCAGAATGCTTTTAGTTTATTACGAGGATGTTAATGGCAGTGTCAGCCATTTTGTACTTTTTAACTTTACATATCCAGTATTTGCCATAGAACATTTCAAACTGGGGATTTTTTTTGACAAAATTGACAGGAATTTCTTTTCAGCAAAACATTCGCTTTATTTTCTTGTGCGTGGAATAAATTAATTATAGAGGTGGTTGTTTTTCTTTTTTTCTTTTTCCCCATCTGGAGTTTGCTTCCTGCATATGGTATCCTTACCTGAAGTACTACTCATAGAAAGAGTATAGAGGAGAGCCACCAAGACCATTCAGAGGCTTGGATATATATTTTACACGGAAAGATTAAAACAACTTAAACCCTATTGAAAGTCTATAGAATCTGGAACAACATACATAGAGTGGATACTAATGTTCATTGCTCAAAATGCCCTGATAAGAAAATGTTGACTTCATCTATCTGCAGTAAAACCAGATGACACAGCTATAAACTACACATTCAGACCTACTCTGGTGTTAAAAAAAAATTCTTCTTGGCAAGAATAGCAAACACATGGAACAGCCTAAGTGAAAAGATGGTCACATCTCAGAATATCAATATTTAAAAAAATAATCTTTATTCTGATATCGGACATACCAAATGTAACTACCAATTTTCTTATTAGTTTAATCCCACCCCAACTAAACTGAACCTGGCTAAATGATACAATTAACTGCTGTCAAAAAAAGCCTATTTCAAATACATTCAAGTACATTAAAAACATTCTGTTGTTTTTTGATATTTTAAGTGTATATTTGCCATAAATGTTCAAACTGGGGATTTTTTCTTACAAAAATGACACAAATTTCTTTTCAGCAAAACATTCACTCTATTTTCTGCTGCGTTGAATAAATCCCAATAGAGATGGTAGTTTTTTTTTTAACTGAACAACATTTTGTTTAAATTCATAATAATACATTGCTACAAACTTTGTTTTCTTTTGCCTTTCCCCCCATAAACAGGTCACGACAGCTTTTCATTATGGAAGATATTTTTCAATAATGCAACTCAAAAAGCAAAATAGAAGCTGTTTTTCACCTCACAAAAATAAAAAATACATTTGCCTTGAGCAAAACAATCTGATGTCTTTTCAATTATAAATTAATAAAGGAAGATCAGCCGGGCATTTATGTTAGAAACTGTCAACCAAAACTGTCAACATCAACATAGGTTTCTTCAGTTTCTAAGTTGGTCTGGCTGGCTGGCTGGCTATTTATGTATGTGTCACACATTCTGGTTGCACCAATAGAGCTAGAGGGCTGAAAATTTAAACATTTACTCCTTATTATGTCTAAATAAACATTTTTTTATCATTTTTTTCAAAATTCCCCCCAAAATATGTTTTTTGTGAAGGGTTCAATTTAAGATGATTGAAAATTCTTATTTTTTTAGTGATCACCACCCAACAAAAGGTGAGAGAATAACTTATTCATTGATCACCCCTTTTTCCAATTTTATGGTTGATCAACTCCAACACTGCATGTTGCAAAAAGACAGTGGTCACGTGATGGTTTCTATTGAGTAACTAACCAGACAAGGATGTTAATGGCTGTGTTAGTGGAGGACCAGTTCCTGGAAATTGATCGACATTTTCCTGAAGAAGTTTCCAGACAAACAGTGTTGAACCCAAGAAATTAAATAATATTTCACTTCACAACTTCAGACAATACTAGGAAGGCTGGAGAGTTTATTGGCTGGGATATAATGATCAAAACAACAAAGATGATGCTAGTTAGAACAATTCACCAAACAAAGACAACACTACACCTCACAACTTCAGACATTATTAGGATGGACAAAGAGTACACTAACTGAAATAAACTGATCAAAACAACAAAGGTGATGGTGCTAGATCAATTAATGATATATTTTCTGTCATGACCTCTGGACAACAGGAGTCAGTGTGTGCTATTTTTAGAAGCACTTCCTGTTGTCTAGACAGTTGACCTTGGGGTCAACCTCAGCGTCTCGAGTTTGCTCTGCTTTTAGGCAATACTCATCATTCAGAATCAACTCGTGGAACAAGCTAGTCACAGCTATTTCGGGATCTCCTAAATCATGTATATCAAAGATCTCCTGAATCTTCTAAATGCTAACCACACTCTATTCTATTTTTCCTCTCTATCTTCTCAATTACTAACCAGTGCTAAAAGCTACTAACTAAAGCTAATACTTAAGAAGAAACAGACAACTGAAGAACTTGACTGATCACCTTGTATAACATTATGTTGTTTTTTCGATATTTCAAGTGTACACATTTAGTATTTGCCATAAAGCTTTCAAACTGTGGATATTTTCTTACAATAATGATAGAAATTTTCTCTCAGTAATACATCCACTCTATTTTCTTTTGTGCTGAATAAATTGCAAAAGACGTGGTTGGTTTTTCATTTTAACTCAACAACATTTTGTTTAGATTCAAAATGGAAAAGCTTTTGTTTGCTTTTGCGTTTTTCTCAATACGGATCATCAGATCCTCCAAACTTTCATGTCCATCAATTTGGATCTTGTTTATGGAACATATCTTTCAATAATGTAACTCCCAAAGCAAATTAGAAGTTGTTTTTTTTGTGTTTTTCCTCACCACAAACTAAACAACAAATTTGCTGGAGGCAAAACAATCTGATGTCCTTTCAATTATAAATTAATAAAGGAGGATCGGCTGGGCATTCATGTTATTTTTCTTTCCTTTTTTTCCTGTTGACTTGTTAATAGCGGAATGTTTTTTTAGTTTCTTACAAGGATGTTAATGGCTGTGTAAGCGGAGGACTAGTTACTGGAAATTGATCGACCATTTCCTGAGGAAACTTCCAGACGAACAAGTGTTGAGCACAAGAAAACAAATTAACTTACATCAAGCTAAATAAAAGCAAAAAAAACAAAATCTTGAAGTAGGAGATTGATCTTTTGATGAGAACTTGGAGACTACCAAGTCATTTTTTATGAAACAGAGATTTTCTTCAGATATTTTAGTAGATTCAACCTTCCATGTTTTTGAAATCAATGCTAAACTTCATTTTCATTACAGAGGAGAGATTGATAGATGGAACTGAAAAACATTTTTTTCAGATATTTTAGCAGATTCAACCTTCCATGTTTTTGAAATCAATGCTAAACTTCATTTTCATTACAGAGGAGAGATTGATAGATGGAGCTGAAAAAAAAAGAAGCCAAAACCATTCTTTAAGCAGGAGATTGATCTTCGGATAAAAACTTGATACAAATCCCAATGATTGTGAAAAGGAGTTCATTATTTATTTCAGATTGTAAAAGGAAAATCAGATGAGAATCATTTTGATTGATTGGGAGCCTGCACTGATACTTGATACATATTTTATCAATATGCCCAGCCCTTATATAAATCTGGCACTGCTCTCAGCAATGAACAATCAATGATTTGTCCGAATGGTATAGTTTGTCAGAAAGGTATTGAACACAAATTAGATGGTTCAATTGCACAAAGGGGGGCCCAAATTTGACACACCCGATTCAGTCAATTTTTCAGGTTTCAGGTTTCATCACTTATTTACACTCAATGTTATGTCGAAGTCCAATTATTGTTTTGATTTGTTTTAAATCAATGTAATTTTTAATTGTTTTTTTAGACAAAATAAATAAATATATAGTTTTAATTTAATTATTAAGAATGTAATTAAAATACTAAATTACATTCTTGTTAGGCGCCTGCAAATAAATGTAATTAAATTATATTATTATTGTTTTAATTAAATTAAAGCTATGTATTTATTTATTTTGTCTAGAAAAAATAAAGAAAAAA
>VCCN01006731.1:1144294-1156021 GCA_006491835.1 Architeuthis dux | reverse complement strand
CTTCACTCATACCGGAAATCGAACCCGTGATCTTCTGTGTGTGAGGCAGATGTGCTAACTACTAAACCATTCAAGCGGACAAGATATTATATAAATAGATATCTGGTGTTCTAACCATTAGGCTACTTGACTGGCTCATTTTTTATCAGAAATGTCTTCTTCCTAGAGAATATCAATCAATGTCATCTCTTTTTTTTCAATATTGTCAGTAAGAGTTCGACAGAGGGCAAAACCAATTCAAATTCATATTTCGGTGGTGAAACTGCAATGTTTTTTCTCTGGGAAGATTCTCTTTTTCTTTTATTTTTCATTCTTTCAATCAATTTTCCATTTTGCCTTCTTTTATTCTTCATTTATATGTATTCACTAGTGTTTGTCTGTTTGTCTACACAATATCGTAAAAAATCCTCAATGAATTTCAATGACATTTTGTGGAAGGGTGGGCCATGAGCTATGGGAGAATTGGTTGAATTTGGGGGCGAATCCAGGAATTCTTTAACGATTGAGAGATATCTTTCATATATTTTGGCAGAGGTATATATAGTTACTCATGTTTGTCTGTTCACACAATATCTCCAAAGGTTCTCAATGAATTTCAATGGCATTTTGTGTAAAATTTTGGGGTGGATCCAGGAATTCTTTTTGGATTGAGAAATATTTTTTCATATATTAAGACAATAGTCCTAAATATGTAAAATCGAAACTAACAGTTACTTCCCCCACATCGTAGCAGTTTTTAGGGACAATGGTGTTCTTCTTTAATTTTTTTATATTAAAACCATCAACCAAAACTGTCAACAGCAACATAGATTTCTTCAGTTTTTAAGTTGGTCTGACTGGCTATCTGTGCATGTATGTGTCATGCATAAAGGCCATACCAATGGAGTTAGAGGGCTGAAAATTTGAACATTTACTCCTTATTATGTCTAGAAAAACACTTTATTAGTTGTTTTTTTAAATTCCCCCTTTAAGTAGGTTTTTAGTGGGTCCTTCAATTTGCAATGTAAGTCTATGCTAAATTGATCCGTTAGTTTGTGTCCAGCATCATTCACACTTGTTTTTTGAAAACAGACTTTTTTTAGTGATCCCTGCTCAACACAAGGCGAGAGAAATAACTTATTCGCTGATAAGCCCTTTTACCAATTTTTTAATTGATCACCCCCAACACCAAGAGATATTGGTCACGTGACGGTTTCTATTGAGTGACTAACCAGACCTGATCTTTCTTCTCTTTACTGATGACCCCCCCCCCTCAGACCACTACTGTTAGATATTAACGACAACTGAATATCTGCACGCCACAGGCCGTGCCGTTTTGGAAACGCTCTGACCTAGTCTTCTGGCCACAACAATTTGGACTTCACTCAAATCTTTCTTCTTGCCTATAACTATGACATTTAACATATCTAGAGATATTCGAGGCCAGCTTACCTGCTTATATACTACCTCTGACCTTGAAATACGCAGTTCTTTACAAGACAGTAGCTGTCATTCTTGCCACATGTCGCTGGTCATAATGTTTTGGCTTGTCAGTGTATATTCTCTATCTATCAAAAAACAAAGCACAGCCTTTTTCCATTAAAAGATAATCACATCTTAAGATATACAACTGTCAAAGCAAGGAAGACATTGTCAGAAATAAACAAGTTTTTGTCATGTTTTAGCAAAATTTGATGATATTTGCATTTACGAGTTGAAAGAACTCATTTTTCATAAACAGACACATTGAAGATCTCGTCCCCTCAGTCTTTATCTATTAGAAACCATCAACCAAAAATGTCATCATAGGTTTCTTCAGTTTTCAAGTGAGGCTGGCTATCTATGCATGTGTCAAGCATACAAGCCGCACCAATGGAACTATAGGGCTGAAAATTTAAACATTTACTCCTTTACTCTAGAAAAAACTTTTTAAAAAAAAATTCCCCCTCTAAATAGGTTTTTAGTTGGGCGTTCAATTTTCAATGTAAGTTTATGCTACATTGGTCCCTTAATTTATGTCCAGCATGCATTCATACTTGTTTTTTGAAAATTCTGACTTTTTTAGTTTAGTGATCCCTGCTCAACAAAAGACGAGAGAAGTAACTTATTCATCGATTACCCGTCAATAGTTTTACTTGATCACCCCCAACACAGCATGCTGTCAAGAGATGTTGGTCACATGAAAGTTTCTATTGAGTGAATAACCAGACCTGTCTATATAATACTAAAAGTCTGATTTTGTTTGTGATCTCTAAGTAGCCAAAACACTGCATTGTAACCAGATGTATTGAATCATGGTATCCCTAGAATGAACTAACTTAAAGAATACTAAAAAATATCCGGGTGATTTGTAACTCAATAATAATAGTGTGGGGTCTGCATTCGTGCGCACCCCTATCTATATTATAATGACTGATTTCTCAAGATAAATAACTATTAAATGCTAATTATAGAGTAGTTTCCCTTATTCATTATCTGCTAGCATAGTACCCAGGATTTTTATGTTATCTATGTTCTCATTTTATTAGGTCTACAGTATGGTGTCAAGACTCAGAGTCATCTAGAGTTAGGGAAACATTATATACATGCAGCATGGAATGATGTAATAAAACATAACAAAGACTGCAGTTAATATAATCTTATATTGTAGACGTCTATGAGAATACATACTACATGGAGCACATTTTACAAAATACTTGTTTTTCTGGGGGTTTTCTAGCATCATATTCATGTACAGTTTTGCCATATGGGAGCTTCCTTGCAATGTCATTTTCTAGAGACAATATGCATAAAGAGTTTAAGTGCTCTTCAGTCATGGTGTTCTTTATTATAAAGAACAAATTTTGGATAGCTTTGAGAAATCCCTTTCTGCTCCACAGCTCATGATAGACATTGTCAAGTACAACTTAAGCACAATAGTAAGCACAATTAGGTGTTGCTCACAAATAAGCTGAAGAACTTCTGTGCATTGCATTTTAGATGGTGTGTTTTCTTCTGTGTTCTTGGATTTCCTAAAATGCAAATATTCTTTGAACTGGTAACACTTGTTTACTAATTTGTGGTCAATATCATCTTTCTACCACTAAGAAGAACGTTGGCTTAGATATCATTTCACTTAGCGACTGGTCACTTATCTCTGTGCTTGATCTATACAAAAACTGCATCGATTTTGTTGAAAGAAGTTGGTTCTGGGCCCCTCCAGCCCTGAAGCTTAAGCTTCATTAGTTTAATAGTAGATCCGCCACTGGCTACCAGATCATCAATGCATGGTCGAATGTCAGAGAGAGCACAACGCAAGTCCGCTTCAATGTCCAGTTTGTTTCTGTACTTGGTCTTGACAGCAACATGTGTGGAAAATGCAGCTTCACACAAATATGTTGATCCAAACATTGTGAGATTCTGAAGAGAACTTGTTACTGAGATCTGCTTTTTGCAGCAAATCTAGGAATGTTACCACTTCTTTTCATAGTTCATAAAGTCGTCCAAGCATGTTTCCCTTTGAAAGCCATCGTACGTTTGTATGGAGATGCAAGGCTTGATGTTCAGAATCCATACCCACAGATGGCTGTTTGTTTAAGCATCCAGCTTTGATGAAGTTAACTACCTTGATAGCATCCCTCATTTTAACAGGTAAAGTTCTGGATGCTAGGGTTTCCCGATGAAGGATGCAGTGCATACCTATAGCATATGGACTTTTTTCTTTCACTCTTGTTATAAAACTAGATTGTAAACCAATCACGGCTGGGGCTCCATTAGTACACAACCCTACCAGTGAGTCTCACGAAAGATGATTTTCCTGGAATAAGTCTGATACCACTTGAAACATATCTGCTGCAGTAGTATCATATTGCATTTCATCTTTTGCACTATTGCCTTATACAAAACGAGCACACATCAATAGCTGAGAACAATGAGCAACATCAGCCATTTCATCCAATTCAATGGCAAATACAGGAGAAGCTCTTATTTGCTGAAGAACTTGATCTTTGACATTTCATCGATTCTGCCATTGATGGTATCGTTGGATAGAGAGATATGCGAAAGCTTGTTTGCACTCTCCTTCCCTCAGAATGAGCTCTGCTGCACGCAGTATATTAGGTTTTATGAGGGCCTCTCCAATATTATGGCTCTTTTTGCTCTTTGCAATCAACAGAGAGCTCTCATAGGAAGTCTCAACAACCATTGAATCTGTTGCCGAAATGCTCCACCACTGTCTATTTTAGCTTGCTTTATGGACTGCCTTTTTGTTTCAAGGAATTCTTTGTGTTTGGAAGCTAGAGCAGGATGCGTTGTCTTCAAGAGGTGTTCCAAACGTGTGGGTCGCATGCAATCATTGCTCAGAGTCTGTAGCATATTACACACTGGGGTACTTCCATGTCTTCACCCTTTTGGAATGACACAAATCTAAATCTGATACCATCGTCGATATACTTCCACTTTTTTGCACTCATTGTGAACAATTTAGTTTGAAATGGGTGCTACTACTTTTTAAAAAAATAAAGTGCTGGATGGTCCTTACTTTAGATTTTTTTTAAACTGGAAAGTTAGGTAAAATATTTCCCCTTTTTTTAGTTTTATTTAATTAATTATAATTTAGGTTTTATGATTGGTAAATTCAAGAAATAAGGGGAGGCAAGTTGGAAAAATGCCAGATGGCTCAAAAACAAAAGGAATTATTTCCCATATACTAGTGAATATAAAAACGGAAATTATTAAAGGTGATACGTTTGTTTGTTTTAATGTTCACTATATTATGCAAACACTTGTTCAGAGAATTTTTAAAAAATTAGAGAAATTCCTATTTATTTCAGCTTTGGGCTCGCCCCCACCCCCAAAATTACTGACACCACCCTAGGAGGGGCGTGCCCACCCCTCCCGGTTTTTGTTTGTTACAGCAGGATCTTTAGCTATACACTTACACACAGACACAAAGAATCAGCAGTCAGTCACATCAACTTTAAAGTGAGGAAGACCATAAACCTATAGCTCCCGTTTGTGATTCTTAGACATGAACAGACAAACCAACACATTTTATTTGGGCTTTTATATGTATTGATTTGCATATGCATAAAAAATCTGGGTTCATTCTGGTCACATCAGATTGCAGTAATTTTCTCTCAAAGGGTGACCAGATGGATCACAAGGTTTTCTAGTACTTACTACTTTTTGTTTTAGTATTTACTAAGTTTAAAACTTAGTAAAAACCATAATAAATTGGAGGAAATGGTGGCAGGAAGATTGGGCTGCACCAGTTTTTCAAATGGGAAAGATCTGCTTGCTTTGAAAATGAGCATTTGAAATTCTTTTTGCCTGGGCTTGAACACCAATCACTGGTGCCAGTGGGAAATATCCAATTTTGTCAGCCACAAGAAAAATCTGCTGCTTTTTCTTTTTACTACAGTGGTCCCTCTCTTAACGAGGACAATCCATTCCACAAAACGTCTCGTTAGATGAAAATTTGTTAAGTGAATAATTAAACCTATGGGATTTCAGTAATTTGTTCCAAGTAAAAATATTGGAACCCTGAAACCCCAATAATAACGTTGTAAATAATGTATAATGTACTAATTACTTTCTAAATAATGTATAGATACAAATAAACATGTAAATAATGTAATAAATAAATAATCTTATTATAATTCACCAAATGACCGTCCGTCTGAAAATAAGCGCTTAGATACTAGATATAAATCTAGATAATTATAAATAAAATCTAGATGATTCTGGATAATTTTATGAAATGAAAAAAACCTCAATAATAACCTTGTAGTCGGGATTTATATTAGATATAAATCCCGACTGCACCCCCCCCCCTCTGCAGAGGAGTAAAAATTCCCCAAACAGGGGCCACCTGTTTTTTCACCAAAGTTGCAAGACTCTATTCAAAAAACCTCTGACTATCAGAGTTTTAAACTGATTTCGGCATTAAATGACCGACCAAGTGTTGATATGTTGCTAAACAAATCAATCAATCAATCAATAGATATAAATCTGGATAATTTTATGAAATTTTGTATTTTTTTTTCTTTTCGCAAACTGAAAATATTTCGCTAAGAGATTTTCTTTTCGGCAATTGGGACCTCTTGCTAAGTGAAATATACCACTGTAAATATTGAACTCAGACTGAATATAAGTGTTCAATGGCTATGAGGAAAACCAGGTTGTCCCAGATAATGTTGGCAACTTCTGCTCATTTACCTCTGCTAATGAAATTGGAAGAGGTATATGTATTCACTCTTGTCTGTCCATCTATCTGTTTGTCCACACAATATCTCCAAAAGTTCTCAATGATTTTTAATGACATTTTGAAAAAGGGTGGCCCATGGGCTAAGGAATAGATGATTAAATTTTGGAGTGGATCCAGGAAGTTTTTACAGTTGTTGGATATTTAGGCAGGAGGAGGTCACAGATTTGACCCCACAGGTGTTGAAACTTATAAACAGGATATTGACAGCCCCAAACTGCAAGGTGTCCAGAGCGGAAACAGACACACCAGGTGTTCAAGGGTCATAGGCAGGATGTTGACCCTGACTGCAGAGGGCGGGCTGGAAAATCCGATAAAAGTGACACAGAGCGCCCTCGGAATCCAGAGAGACACAGGACACCCTCGGAGAGGCAGAGAGACAGACTGTACCAGCCTGGGAAAACGCAAGGCCACTTCCCGTGTTGGGAACAGTCTGTCGGCTCTCATTGTCTCTCTCTCCCACTCTTCATTCTCTGCCACGTCACAATGTATCTTATGAAATAAAAATATATCTTTATATTTTTATAAACAAGTTTTGAGTCTTTCTTTTTCTCCATTCCTTCAGGATTTTCCTTCCGCCGACCGAGAGGGCTGTACAAGACAGTTACCTCCCCTGCATCGTCAATATTTGTGAACTGATTTTCATTCAGCTTTTAGTGACAATGGTGTTGGCAGAGGTATGTGCTCTTTTCGAGTGTAATAGAATCTTTGTCACAATGTCAGGTTCAGCGTGGAGATGATGACAAAAAACCATCTTTTTCCATTTACTTAAGAGGCTTTTTCCTTTTTTCATCTTTTCGAAATATCTTATTGCATCACAATTTCCGAGGTAATGCAAACTTCAGATAAAAATATAAATATATAATATGAAAGAAGTTTCTAACAAAAGAAAGCCAGACCCACTAAAAAATTGAAGAAACCTTTGATAACAGTTTTGGTTGACAGTTTCTAACAAAAGAAAGCCAGACCCACTAAAAAACTGAAGAAACCTTTGATGACAGTTTTGGTTGACAGTTTCTAACAAAAGAAAGCCAGTCCCACTAAAAAACTGAAGAAACCTTTGATGACGGTTTTGGTTGACAGTTTCTAACAAAAGAAAGCCAGTCCCACTAAAAAACTGAAGAAACCTTTGATGACAGTTTTGGTTGACAGTTTCTAACAAAAGAAAGCCAGAACCACTAAAAAACTGAAGAAACCTTTGATAACACTTTTGGTTGACAGTTTCCAACCAAAACAAACAAAGCTGTATTCTTCTGAATGTCTCTCTTGCTTGTCCGCCTTCTTTGACAACATTTCCATTTTCTGTGTGACAGGCTTCAGAGAAAAACCTGTCCAAATTGTTGCCAATAATGACATCACGCATTTATGTCCAAATAAGACAGACGATCTACAAACTGTCAAACAATTGAAATATGAAATTCAGATGAAAAACTAGAAAGCACTCAGAGAGCGCATACTGTTGTATATTTAGCCGGTTGTGGACGGAGGTCACAGATTTGGCCCCACAGGTGTTGAAAGTTAAACAGGATATCAGCTGCAAGGTGTTGGGGACCCGAAGACACATCTGGTGTTGAGGGGTCATAAAACAGGATGTCGAATGAACTTGCAGGTGGTGGCTGGAAAATCAATGTGGGCGTTCGAGTCTGATAAAAGCAACACAGAGGCCCTCGAAAAAGCCAGAGAGACACTGGACACCCTTGGAGAGGCGGACATCAGTTGGATCTGGAAGACACAAGGCCAGTTCTCCTGTTGGGAACAGTTAGTCAGCTCTCATTGTCTCGCTCTCCCTCTTCATTCTCCGCCATGACACAATGTATCTTATGAAATAAAAATATATCCTCATATTTTTATAAACAAGTTTTGTGTCTTCCTTTTTTTTCAAGTTCAGGATTTTCCGCCTGCAGACCAAGAGGGCTATACAACAATATCTCTGCAGTACAGTAACTAAAAGATGAATGATAATCCATTCATATATAGCTTCAAGGCAGGGAAGGTAACCCAAAACTTGTTTTCAATTTTCAGACTGTTGTGCTAATATATGAAAAAATATCTCACAATCAAAAGATTCCTGGATCCACCACAAAATTTAGCCCATTTTCCTTACACCTTGGCATACCCTTCCAAAAGATTTAATTGAAATTCATTGAGGAAATGTTGTGTGAACATAATGCTACGATGCCGGGGAGGTAACTGTAAAAATTCAGTCCCAAAATTTAATCGATTCTTCTTTCCACAAATTATCATTGAAATTCATTGAGAACTTTACATTGCATGGACAATTTGAGTGAATACATAAATGTATGAAAGGAAATGAAAAACATGTCTCAGTCGAAAAAAAATCCTGGATCCGCCCCAAAATTTAATCAATTCTTCCTTACCTCATGTCCTGCCCTTCCAGAAAGTTTCATTGAAACTTTTGGAGATATTATGTGGTGTGTTTATTGCTACAGTGTGGGTAAAGATTTCCTGGATCTGCCCCAAAATTGTATCACTTCTTCCATAGCCCATTACCTATCCTTCCAAAAATTTCATTGCAATTCATTGAGAACATTTGGAGATATTTTATGGACAAACAGACAAACACGAGTGAATACACATACCTCTTCCAACTTGGTGGGCTAAGGTAAATGGTAGGGAGAGCAGTTTGAGAAAACCTCACAAGATATAGAATCCAAATCAATCAAGACAAAAACCACTGTCTTTTAACAATAATGCATTTCTAAAGCCCTATTAGAAACTGTCAACCAAAACTGTCAATGTAGGTTTCTTCAGGTTTCAAGTGGGTCTGGCTGACTTGCTGTCTATGTATGTGTCATGCGCACAGGCTGAACCAATGGAGCTAGAGGGCTGAAAGTTTAAACATTTTCTCCTTATTATTCCTAGAAAAAACATTTTTTTTTGTTTATTAGGGTTCGTTTTACAATGTAATTTTATGCCAAATTGGTCCCGTTCTGGCAGCCTTCACGCTTGTTTTTTTTTTTTAAATTCAGATTTTTCAGTGATCACCATCCAACAATGATACAACACAAAGCAAGAGAAGTAATTTATTCATTGATCATTCTTTTTTCCAATTTTTTAATTGATCACCCCTAACAGGGCATGCTGCTAAAAGACATTGGTCATGTGAGGATTTCTATTCAGTGACTAACCAGACCTGTCTTTTAACAATAATGCATTTCTAAAGCCTTATTCTCTCTCTTTTCAAAATATCAACCATAAAGCCTCTTACTAGATTTTCGTCTTTCTTTGACAGCATTTCTTTCTCATCTCTTTTGCCAATGTCTCCACAGTCACCCTTTTGCCTCTGTAACAGAAAAGAACCAACCATTTTTAATATCTCAAGAACTAGTTGCGTGGCCTTGATGTAACTTGGCAAGCAATCAGAGGGCACCTTATTGCGCATGCATGAACACCCTCCTGTGGGGTTACTCAGTTGGCAATGAGCTTTGTAGTTATATTTTATTTTCAAAATTTATATAAATTTATTAATATTCATATATCTATTTATATTATACTATGTAATATCATACAGTGTATATAATAAAATATACACCATTTAAAATAGATAAAACTATACTATATAACATACATAGAGTACAATATATGATAATATTGAAACACTATATGTTTCCTATAAAATATAGATAACATTTTATATTTATTTGTTCTAAAGTTTTAAGAATGTAAAAAAGACAGGTCACTCAATAGAAACCATCATGTGACCAATGTCTTTGTGCAGCATGCCATGTTGGGAGTAATAAATTAAAAAAATTGGAAAAAGGGGTGATCAATGAATAACTTCTCGCACCTTTTGTTGGGCAGTGATCACTAAAAAAAGCTGAATTTTCAAAAAGAACAAATGGACACAAACTAAGGGATCAATTTAGCATCCTACTAAAACCTATTTAGGGGGTGAATTTTTAAAAAACAAAAACACGTTTTATCCTAATAAAGAGTACAATACATACATACATAGCCAGCCTGCTATTTACAAGAGTATTTGGAGGACTACCACACACTGCAACTCAGCCAAGCCCCATAAATGTCCATATTGAGCTTCAGTAGAAACCTCCTAGTCATAATACCAGCCCATTGGACAGTGTAATATTTGCATAGTTTTAAAAAAATTAAATGTCCATCTTATATACCGGCATATATGGTAGATGTTTTATCTGTAGTAGAAATCACCAACCCAGCAGTTTGCCTCAATTTCTGTAGATTCTACCTCATAATTTATAGTTTTGTATAGCAGTGAGAAGTTGCTAGTCATATTAAGTACCTTCTACACACCTAGTTCACACAGGGGTCTAAATAGTCCGGGGGCCAGCAGGGCCCATCCTGCACCCATGTGATCCTATGATCCTATAAAAATGTTCCATAGGATGTCCTCTCTCAAAAAAAACATGTTCTAAAAACAAAAAGTTGGGATGAACTACTTCATTTGCATAACACAAAATGGCCACCGACACACACCAAAAAAACTGAATTTCATATCTTGTCTCACAATTGACATATCCAAGTACTTTAAAAGGCTAAATCATGGGTTTCAGACATGAGGAATTAAAAAATGTACTTTATTTTGCCATAAAAGTAATTAATTTATAGGTATTTCAGCATTTTACAACAAAATTTCAAGTATACTTTATAGGCCTAAGTCTATGGATTGTGGATTTTATTTTATATATATATATATACATATATCGTTAGAAAGAGAATTTTATCAGCTTTCCAACAGTATTCCAATGTTGTCAATTTGTATGTGTTGGGCATGAAATGTTACAGCCCAAAACGTGCAGCTAGGTATTTAGACTATTACAGGGAAATATTAACTTTATAGTCCATATTCTATGGATTGTGGATTTAATTCTTGATGGAGATATATACATATATATCTAGTATCTAGTGATATACATCTCTAGTGTTCAAAGCTACAAAGCTTTCTAGACTATATATATATATATAACACCACGGACGCAATAAATTGGTTCAAAGGAATAGAAGTAAGGACAGAGCCGTATTTATAGATTTATAGAACTAGTTAAAAAACACTTCTCTAGGAAAAATAAACTGCACAAAATACTAAATACTAATAACATAAAATTAGGATACTCATGCATGGATAACATAGGAAAAATCATAACCAGCCATAACAACTATATTAAAAGACAACTTGAAAAGAAAACAGAGAACAAGATAACCGAAAAGAAATGTAATTGTAGAAACCCAAACGAATATATAGTGAATAATAAATGTCTAACCAGAGAAGTGGTCTACAGGGCTAAAATATCAACACTAGAAAACCCAAAAGAGGAAAAAACTTACTTCGGATTAACGAAACCTGAATTCAAAATTAGGCTGGCAAATCATAAGGCATCTTTCAAAAACATACATAGAAAGACAGACATTGCGCTATCAACTTACTACTGGAAGTTGAAGAATAAGAAAAAAACACCACTGATTATCTGGACAATAATAAAAAGTGCAAAGACATGCAAAACTTTAAA
>VCCN01006731.1:1064354-1078297 GCA_006491835.1 Architeuthis dux | reverse complement strand
AAATGCTTTCCAACCTATCGTTATGCGTCATTTTATTTTGCTCTCATAGTCTTTCTCTTACTTTATTACCTGTCCTAGGTAGATGTATTCATCAACCTCTTCTAGAGCTTCTCCTATCTTTATGACCTTTTTGGGGACTTTATCGTTGAACATTACTTTTGTCTTTGTTCTGTTCATCTTTAAGCCTTCTTTTTTACTTTCTCTATTTAGATGCGTCAATTTAGATCATGTTTTGCCATTCTTCCAATGCTTCTGACATCATGGCAGCGTCATCGGCGAATCTCAAGTGGTTTAAGTATTCTCCATTTATGTCTAGTCCCATTCTCTCCCAATCAGTTTTCCGAAAGATGCTTTCAAAGCTTGCTGTAAATAGTTTAGGTGATAGTGTAGCCCCTTGTCTTACTCCTGTTGTTATCTTTATATTTTTTTGTATCTTTATGTAGTCTAATTATTACAGTGCCAGTTTTGTATATGTTTTGGATGTAATTCTTGTTAACACCTTGTTCTCGCATTGAGTTGAAGACTGCTGTGTGTTCCATCAAGTCAAATGTTTTTTCATAATCTACGAAGTGGTTTGTTGTATTCTAAGAACTTTTCGATTAGTTGATTTATTGCATGTAGGTTATCTATTGTTGAGTAGCCACCTCCTGAAGCCTGTCTGCTCGCATGGTTGATTTTTATCTAGAGTGTCTGTTAGACTGTGAGTATTTTTGTGAATAGTCTATATATGTTAGGTAATAGGGCGGTAGTTGCCAAGGTCACTGTTATCTAGACAGAAGTTTTTAGGAACTTTTCTTTCTCTTATGCACTGTGTGAATAACTGTGCTAGTCCTTTGTACAAGATCTCCTACATCTTCTAGAAGGTCTGTCACTATGACATCCTTGCCTGGAGCTTCATATTTCGTAATACAAATTTTGACGCATACAAATTTTCATAGTATTCTTCAGTTATTTTTGACAACTTGTCCATATTTTTGATAGTTTTTCCGTTTTTATCCTTTAGTACAAACATCTGTTGGTTGCTGGTATGATCTTCGGATTGGGTGTGTTTTAAACTCATCCCCATTCTGATAGCCTCTACTATCCTTTTTATATTTTTCTTTCCTTTTTCTCTTTTGTTTATTATTTTGGTAAGTTCTGCTTTTTTGTTTTCGTCGTCTTTACATATTACTTTTAATGTTTTAGAGTATTTCCCTGTATTGTTTACGTTTGTATTGCTTACCATCTCTGCTGCTTTTTTAATTATATTTGTCAGGCTATTACTCTTTTCCTCTCTATCACTGTTGCTATTCCACAAGGCCTGGAATCTGTTTTCTATTGCTACTCTAAAGTTGCTAATGTTCTCTATCTCTATCTTATTAGGGCATTTCTCCTTCTTAAGAATCATTTTATTCCTTTCAGTTTTAAAGTTAAATTTGGTTCTGCACGTTATCATTCTATGGTCGCTTCCTATGTCTACTTTGTTTATAATGATCTTGTCAGTTATTATGAAGTCAATTTCGTTTTTTTGTTATACCAATTGGGCTTTTCCAATTCCACTTACAGCCTTCTCATTTTTGAAAGAATGTATTAGTTATCTTTAATCTGTATCGCTCTCTGAAATTTACTAGCATGTCACCTCTCTGGTTTCTCTGGCCTATTCCATATTTTCCTACACTAGATTCCCCAACCTTTCCGTTACCTACTTTAGCATTAAAGTCTCCGATGAGTATTGTGTTGTTGGTCTTCTCTCGGTCCATTATCTTACTGATGTTGTCATAAAACTCCTCAATCTCCTGGACAGAATGAAGTTGGCACATAAACCTGGATTACCTTTTAGTGTGTATCTTTTGCTTAGTCTAACTATTCAAGCTATTGTTGTAAATCTTCATGTTGTTTAATGTCCAAGACTTTTTCTTACTTGGACAGTGTCTGCTCGCATTTGAGAGCACATTGCATGCAGGCACACAAAGCAATATGGTTGGACCTTTAGTAGGTGATGATCCAACAGGAACACTATTTATATGGTTGTGCTGTCATGTTGGATTTGGGAAGGTGGTCGTTAATTTAGCTCACCTTTTGCCACTATTTTCTTGTGAGAATGGTGCCACCTTATTGGGTATATTTGGTGGGTCCCTATATATCTACAGGGGGTCTCTATGGTTCACACTGTCTTAGACAGTACGCCATATATCTATAGAGCCTTCCCCATCCACCACCAGCAGAGAGATCCTGCACCCTCCAATTGGTGGGTAGCTTGGAAATGCCTTTTGAAAATACTAGTTAATTCCCATGAAAAAATTCAAGGATCTATTTAAATTTCTACTACTAGTGAATTATTATTTTTTGACTACAGCAATGAGTAAACAATGGAAATAAAGAATAAGCTCTTGGTGAGACTCAAACTCACGTCCATTTTGTCAGTTAAACAAATTATGAAAAAGATAAACTACTGAAGTCTAACTAGTGGAAGAGTTCATTGTTTCAAATGGTGGGTAGAAGATATTTTTATCAGCAAAACTCTTACCCTTGAGAGGAAGAGTCCAGTGTTATGGACAGCGAACCAAGAAAATCACTGTTCATTATGGGTGTTTTTGGGGTTTTTTTGTTTGTTTTTTTTTGTTCCTTTTGTTCTGTTGTTTTTCACTATTGTATCTCAAATTCTATTGAATTTGAGATACAATAGTGAATAGGTTCAATCATTGGACTGATTTAATTTTTTCCGCTCGAAAGCTCTCCATTATTCGAACACAATTGCAAGTTTTCATTACAAATGCTTTGAGTCAAGTTGCAGATAAAGAAAACAATTGTGAATTGATTCAAATATACACAAGTCTAGTTGGTCACTCAGTAGAAACCATCTTGTGACCGTCTTTGGGCAATATGCCATGTTGGGGGTGATCAATTAAAAAAATCTGAAAAAGGGGCGCTCCATGAATAAGTTACTTTTCTCGCCTTTTGTTGGGCAGTGATTACTAAAAAGGTCTGAATTTTCAACAAGCATGAATTCTGCCAGACACAAATTAAGGGACTAATTTAGCATAAACTTACACTGTAAATTGACCCCCCCACACACACTCACAAAAAACCTATTATGGAGTGGATTTTTTAAAAAAAGAAGAATTTTTCTAGACAACCAGCCAGACCAACTTAAAAACTGAAGAAACCTATGGTTACAGTTTTGGTTGACAGTTTCTAATACATAACTGGGTTCACCATGTTTTGAATAGTGAAATCCAGTTCAGATTCTGTACAGGCAAATCGGTTATAACAATGGAGTGGCTTAAATTAGGTACCATTTAAATAGATATTAGATTGCTCCTGGCTTTGCAACTCTAATTAGATACATAAGTTTCTTTCTCTCTCCCCTCTAAACTCCAGTGTTCTCTCTCTCTCTCTCTCTCTCTCTCTCTCTGATGTTACCTGCCTGACGCTACCTGCCCAGCGTTCTCTGTTCTCTCTCTCTGCCAATACCACCAATCACCTGCATTTTTTCTCTCTCTCTCTCAGCTGCTGCTACTGATACCAACCTCCTATGTTTCTCTCCCAACCTCCTGCTACAAATAAATTTAAATCTCAATATATTCTTATAATACATTTTCCCCAGATATTACGAAAGCTGTAATTTGGTGATATTGATATTTCTACCAATAATAATTGTGATATTTTTTCTATCATCCAATTTTGAATTTATGGATGAAGATAACCAATGAATATTCAAACAACTAAAAAGAGTCTTTTGTAAATATTTCCATGTTTATTTACTTATAAACATCTAAATATTAACAATCATACATGACTTGTTCATTGATTGGATCTTTTATCTCTTTAAATTGTCTGATGGACAGGACTTTTGGATGTAAATGTCTTATGTACTTTTTCATCCTATTTATATATTTACATCTACTTGGAATCATGGACATAACTCCAAGCATATGCTCTGACATTATCAATATTAGAAACTGGCAACCAAAACTATCAACATAGGTTTCTTTAGTCTTTAAGTGGGTCTGGCTATGTATCACGCGTACAGGTGCACCAATGGTGTTAGAGGGCTGAAAATTTATCCGTTTACTCCTTATGTCTAGAAAAACTCTTTTCTGAACCCCTCGCCCCAATAAGTTTTTAGTGGGGAATTCAATTTGCATATGGAACATTATCTAAAGATTAAAGCAAAATATCAGTAAAAAAACGGGTCTTTTTCAGGTGGTAACAATTCTGGTGCTTCTTGTGTCAAATGTCATCATGTCAGATATACTTTTTATATAAAGAACCACAAATGAAGCAAATGTCAGCTGCTTTTTTTCATGCATTCTCATGTCACCCTGGTTGAGAAACGCTTGAATGGAAGTATTAGAAACCGTCAATCAAAACTGTCAACATCAACATAGGTTTTCTTCAGTTTTTAAGTTGGTCTGATTATCACGGTACAATGCAGCTAGGGGGCTGAAAATTTAAACATTTACTCCTTATTATGTATAGAAAATCTTTTTTAAATCTGCCCCAAAATATGTTTTTAGTGGGGGTGTTCAATTTGCAATGTAAGTTTATGCTAATTGGTCCCTTAGTTTTTTCATGCTTGTATTTTGAAAATTCAGACTTTTCTAATGATCCCTGCCCAACAAAAGGCAAGAGAAGTAACTTATTCATTAATCACCCCTTTTTCCCATTTTTACAAATGATCACCCCCAATGCGGCATGCTGCAAAATAAAATTGGTCACATGGCAGTTTCTATTGAATGAATAACCAGACCGGTTTTATCCTTTTTTTTTTTTTTTTTTTTCTTTGACCACTATCTGTGCATATAGACATTTCATAAGTGGGTGCCTATTATTTCTGCCTTTGGATAAGCAAGTATTATGTGTAGAGAGATATTTTTGTATTTAATGTCTGTTGCAAAAGGTTAGTGGAATGGTGCCCAATGGATAGCAAATGCAGTAGGAGAGATTGGTTTGGTGGCACGACATGGCAGAGGTTAGCACAGTCACTGTCAACATGGAAGGAGCAGAGAAAGGCCATTGCCCAGGAGTGGACTTATGATAGCTGATTATGATAATGGTGATAACAGAAATAATAAATTCAGACAAGTTGGATTCAATGTGTCTTTTTTTGAGCAGTATTAAGTTTCTTGAACATTCTTATGGAATATTAGAACCCGTCAACCAAAACGGTCAATATAGGTTTCTTCAGTTTTTAAGTTGGTCTTGCTGGCTGGTTGTGTATGTATCACGCTTACAGGCTGCACCAATGGAACTAGAGAGCTGAAAATTTCAACATTTACTCCTTATGTCTAGAAAAAAACGTTTTCTTTTTGTTTTGAAAATTCCCCCATAAAATGGGTTTTTAATGGGGGGGGGGGGGTTGTCATGTAAGTTTATGATAAATTGACCCTTCGTTTGTGTCTGACAGCATTCATGCTTGTTTTTTGAAAATTCAGACTTTTTTAGTGATCACTGCCCAACAAATGCAAGAGAAGTAACTTATTTATTGATGACCTCCTCCTTTTTCCAATTTTTTAATTGATCACCCCCAACATATTATGCTGCCAAAAGACGTTGATTACATGATGGTTTCTATTGATTGACTAACCAGATCTGTTGTTTTTTTTTTATTAGACATTAATGTGACCTCAAAGAAGCTGTTATCAAAAGTTTATTATTTTAGGTCTCCATAAAATTCAGTGTGACAGAGGCACCTAGAATTAACTCTTTCTAGACTCCTGGGACATATATATCCTTAGGTTTCTATGACTGTTGAGATATACATGTGCTGTTAGAAACTGTTAAACAAAATAGGCAGCATAGGTTTTTTTTTTTTTTTTTTTTTTTTTTTTCAGTTTTCATGGTGGTCTGGCTGTGTATGTATTGTGCATACATGTTGCACCAATGGAGCTAGAGGGCTAAGATCTTCAACATTTATTCCTTATGTCTAGAAAAATAAAATCTTTTGGTTTTTGAAAATTCTCCTCCTAAATGTTGTTTTTTTTTGGGGGGGGGGTGAATTTATGATCTAAGTTTATGCTAAATTTGTCCTAGTTTGTGCCCAGCTGTGTTCATGCTTGATTGAACTTTTTAGTGATCCAACAAAAGGCAAAAGAAGTAACATATTCATTGATCAACTGTTTTTCAAATTTTTTAATTGATCACCCCCAATATGGAATGCTGGCAAAAGACATTGGTCATGTGACAGTTTCTATTGAGTGACTAAACAGACCTGTAGGTCTCTTTTAAAAGTCTACTGGAACGTATAAGATTTTCTGGGCTTTTACAACTGCAGACATAATGACGTAATCATGGTATGAAACCCATGCAGAATATTAGTTCATATTACATGACTGAACAGGAAAGACGTGCAGGTAAAGTGATTTGCAAATTCTGTGATTTTCATTTGTCTCAGGATAAATGTCTAATGGGACAAATGAGTCCCATCAGGATTTTGGTTCTTTGAAATATGGGAAATCTTTGATTAGATAAAAGAATAGCTTTCTTTAGCCATTTAATAAAAATCAACATGTTTGCGGCTTTTTTATATCCTTTTATAAAATTCATGCATTTGGCATCTTAATAGTTTAGTCTTGTAGGGTTGAGGTAATTTCAAGAAAAACAACCATTTTGAGATGCATACCTTTTTGTTTAGTCAAATTTCAAAAGTGCCAAAAAAAACCCCAGGAAAATATTGTGACCAACAGATTGAAAGATTGAAAGATGTCCAGGAGGTAATTCTTTGCCATCCAATCCAAAAGGCAGAGACCCTACGGCAGACCATGCTACAACTTTTTTGAAACATGCATCAACTTCATCACATGAATTCTCATCGTCGCTATAATTTGCCATAGGAGGAGGTTCAACACGCTTCCCAATGTAGTACGGTGCTACCTCTGCTGGCTCAGATATCAAGTTGTTCCGTTTGTTAACCGATTTTAATGATCGACTCCTTCTTTTCATTAGTTGGTAGTTGAAACAAAATCTTGATTGTATCTGGTCATTGTTTCTTGCCTTCCATCATTGTTGTCTAGAGTACTATGAGTACAAACACATTTATTGGACAAAAGCAGCTGCCTCGAAGAGACCATTCTTGACCATGGCATGTTTTGCGTTCTTATGTCTTGATAAGAAATGGCATGATTGCATTTGTGCAGCATATTTGCAACTTCCTTGCTGTTGGTCATTCTATGAATGACAAGCCCTAAAACTGCTTGCTTTGAATTAGGCTCTCTTGCGATAAGGCTCTTTAATTGCTTGCTAGAGACAAAATCTTTATAGCTTTAATGTGGGGTTTTGTTTTAGCATAACCATATTCATTCTTAGCAAAATCATACATAGTATAGTAGATGGCATTGTATAGAATCTACAGTGACCCACAGTTGTATTAACAACCCCTGTTCATAGCCTGTGTTCTTTACATCTTCTAAAAGCTCATAAGGAAGAAAGCAGACTTATCATGGATAATTCGGGTTCTTGGTATAAAAACGCTTCCAAAACGCATTTTCTTTCAGCATTGAGATCAGTCTCGGTAACTTGCAGTTTTGCTAGAGCAAACTTTATGTAGCAAGACTGATGATAAAAACATCAAAACATGATTGTCATAATCTAAAAAATAGATAATTCTGCCGTATATTGTCAAACTACACCTCATTTGATAGGTCTTATTTCACTCTATTCAAATATACAATTTGTATCTGATTGTGACTTATATGTCTGAAGATATTGACATTTTAAAGAAAATACAGGCTTTTTTTATGATGGCATCAAACATTTGATTTCCCGTAATTTCTCCATTTGATAGGTCTGTCTAGATATGCAATTTGTATCTGATTGTGACCTTTATGTCCAAATATATCTACATTTTAAAGAAAATGTAGGCCCCTTTGATGACATCATCAGTCATGTGACTTCTGGTAATTTTTAGAATTGTTGGCTGATCTTAAATTGATCCTCATGTCCCAAAGTACCAATTTCAGCTTTAAAAAGTTAGGTTAGGCTGTTGTTTAGTTGGGCTTTTTACCCTGTCTATTATACTATTGAAAATCTTTTATCTAACCGTTTCTGTAAACTAGTTAGTCAGTTTTTCAAATACCACATTTGTACAAAAGTAGTTCAAAGTATAGAATAAAATCTTAACTAAATATGTTACTTTGTAGTATGCAATATCATACTTTTATAATGCATCACGTTTATATTTGCACGAGCATTTAGTGCACACACACTTTTGTCACAGGAAGAAAATTTACACAGCATAAGATTTTTGCTCACACTGACTACTAAAAATTCTAGGAATATTGGTTTCTACCCTGTGACTCCAGGGTGTTAACCAGCGTTCTCACTAGCAGTTTAACGGCTAATTGCCAATAGAAACCTTATTCCAATTTCCTAATTAACCCTTTATGGGGAAACTGACTATATATGATCACCCGAGGACCCATCAGCTACATGCAAATATTGTAGCCACAAAGACAACATAATCCGCACCAATGTGGTCTGCAAGCTTTGCAAAGTACACTTGTGCTTGAACAAAGATAGAAACTGTTTTGAGGCATATCACACTCATTAAATTAGCCTGTTTTTGGCCCATACAATAACATTTTAAAATCAACCCGGAGGTGTTATTTTTTTTTTTTGTCAGTATCAATTTTTTGTATCTATTTTTTGTATCTATTCATTATATTGAATGTTATTCTTTAATTCTATGTTTTGTTTAACTTTCTACTTTAATTTTTAATTTTTTTTTTATATTTTCCATTTTTGATCACATCATCAGAGGTGGTTTTGCAGCCATAAATAAAAAAATTTTCAGAAAATTTGCAACTGAAAATATCTTGTAATTAGGTCTAGTTTAACCTACAAAAAGGTTGTTTTGTTATCTAAAATATTTTTCGTGGTGCCCTATAAAGGGTTAAGCTGATCTCTGTTTTGACCATTTTTAGTGTCTTTTTGGCTTTTGTTTAAATACTAAAAAGCGGACCTCCGAAAATACCCAATCCTATAAAAACATTGGGGAAATCAAATTCCTGGCCAACACCCTGGACTCATAGACAAGAAGGTTGATTGATATTCTGCAGGAATCGCAACCTCTTCTTTGAGGCTTTGTGCACTGATTTGGAAAGGAAAAGATATTGCTCAACATCCTTTAGCAAATGAGATTTGCTGGTGTTTATCCGTTTTGGCTCTGAGCAGTGGAGCCTTAATAATAAAGAGTTATAAATCCTGTCGAGCATAACAGCATCTTCTACAAAGAGGATCATAAAGCATATAAAACCCGGAGGCCAAATGATTATGCGTAAATAAGAAAAGAAAATCGGACCAAATTTCATCTTGTTCATAGAAGATCAAGTTGTGTGTTGTGTTCCAATTAGATTACGGTTTTGTCCTTATGCCCCGGGGATACAAACTTGCCGGCCATCATCATCTGACACTTTTGTTCCATGACACCTGGGATATGAAAGGTTTCTTGCCAGAAGCTAGTAATCTCTTTTGCCCCTACAAATAATTTTCTAAAGGTCAGCCAAGAATTTAACTTCCTGGTAATAAATCCATCTTTAATTTCCTGTAATTCCAACTATAACCAAAACCAAAACTGTCAACATAGGTTTCTTCAGTTTTTATGTTGGTCTGGCTGGCTGTGAGTACTGGCTGCACCAATGGTGCTAGAGGGATTAAAATTTAAACATTCATTCATCATTATGTTTAGAAAAACGTTTTTTGTTTCTTGAAAATCCCCCCCCCCCAAGTTTTTAGTGGGGGTTCAATTTACAATGTAAGTTTATGCTAAATTGGTCCCTTATTTGTGTTCACACTTGTTTTGTTGTTTTGTTGATAATTCAAACTTTTTTAGTGATCCAACAAAAGGTAGCCAAAGAGAGAAGTAACTAATTCATTGATCACCCCCTCTTCCAATTTTTAATGGATCTTCCCCAACACAGCATGCTGCCAAAAGACGTGACAGTTTCTATTAAATGACCAACCAGACCTGTTGCTTTAACTCTTTGAGGCCCATTTCTTTTTCTACCACTTTGAACCAATCTGACATCTGTTGATCAGCTTGGGTACTAAACAAAATGGTGGGATGGAATATAAACCTCTGTGCTCCTAAGTCAGTGGTTCTCAAACTTTATTGTACTAAGGCAGTGCCCATTCCAAAGGTGCATGTTTGGAAGGGCTTTGACTTTGTGGTGTGTGGAGCAGCCTGCCATGTTTGTCATGTAAAATCTGTCGTACAAAACTACAGCTTCGATTTATTTTGGTTACTTCATTTAGTGTTGCCAATTTAGATATAAAATATCTAAATTTAGATCTTTAATTTTAGATAAAAGATCTACAATCAATAGTTTTTTTTAAATTTATTTTTTATTATACTTCTCGAGAACCACTGATCCAAACAACTTCAAACTCAACACTGCAATGCCTTGTGTGTTGACTGATATATCTGGCAAAAGTCAACTTTGTACAATGCCAGTTGTCGAGTAATCACAGTGCACATGCACACACCCACAAAGATTTCTTCAATTATAGTTGGATTAGATGACAGCATACTGAGAAATGGCTCACCAACTCTAAAAATGAAATGAATCGGACAAACATTTCACTAGTCAATGAACAAAACTTTTATATCCACATACTGATATATGTACTCATCATCTCTTCTTTTTTTTTTTTTTTTTTTTTTTTTTTTTTCTTTTTCTCCATCTGTTGCTAAAAAGATTCAGCTTAATCTTTAAAATATCAACTTTTTAAAAATGGTGGGTTGAACACTTATCATGTGCGTCCACTCATATATACATAGGCATTTATATAAGTGTGACGATGGTGCCCACCACAAGATCGAAACGGATACCTCTGCCCAACCGCAGCGGAAGAGACTTTGTGTGGCAGCACTGTTAGAACATCTGGGCTCCCCCGCTCATGTTTTGCTGCGCCAGACACTTCACATACCAACACTTGAATCATTTCTTAGCATGATATAAGTGGCCGATTATGAGGAGTGGAAACAATTCACTTTTGGCTGCGGTCAGAAGAATATTGTAGAGTGATTTGAGAGTTTTCCAGTGTCATGCTGGAAGAAGTTCCCTCCGAAGCGGTGTCCTGTTAAAGAGACTTTGTGCCCTGCAGTCCTCCCGTTTTAAAGAGCCCTTTTCTGCTACAATAGGTCTGCTTCGTTATCTCTGAAGATATTCTCATGTTCATTGACCCCCATAGCTTGCATATCAGAAACGGCTCACTATTTTAATTATTTCACCGAATTCACTTTTTAATCTTCAGCTGAATGATGTTTTATGGTTCAGCTCAGCCATTTATTCAGATAGAACAAAAGGTTCCCCCCTCCCACTTCCTGTCTACATAGATAAATCTTTTACTTACTATCATGAAAGTATGAGATTTTCAGGAGGTGTTGAGTGACGTAACAGTTACCGGCACGGAAAATGGAATCCAGTTAAGTGTGAGAGGTAGCATAACAGAATCAGCAAACTGAGATCAAATTTTGGCTGAGGCTAGATACATTCACTTTGCACTAACGCTCTTGGGAAAGGCATGCATCTACTTCACCCCACTGTTATGGGTAAATAGCAGGGCAGTTGGAGCCCTTTAGCCCTGTAAGGCAGTCCATTTAAGAGGTAACTCTGACAGAAACAAAAACCTCCATCTTGGGCATGGGGCCAGCAACTCTGCTACTGAAACTGCCAAGCAACCCTATGCTTATTGGGAGTCTACAGGAACAAACAAAAAAACAAACCTGAGATTTTAATTAAGTATTTTGAGTTTTTCTCAAGAGTGTTTATCAACTTCTGGTAAGGCGCCACATTTACAGGGGAAGCTATATTGGTTTTAGGAGATTGAGAAGACACATGTGTGTCATTGACCACAGTCATTGTAAGTGTATGAATAAACTGGCTCTGTGTAAGTATGTCTTCTGTTTGCATTTTTAATCTGTTAATATCTGTCATTATACCAACCTTACATTAATATTGACTGACTTCTGAGGACAACTTAAAAGTAAATATTTGGGCTTTACCTCAAACAAACCAATAAGTTCTTGTTATATTAGTTTAGATAGATTCTGAGCAACAACCTTCTCCTTGAAATCCCTTTTCAAAGGGTTAACATCTTTAAAGTGCAAGCAACCTGTACTTGAAAATTGCTGTGAAATAATTTGGTATTTAAATATTCTGTTGGGTAAATTGTAGAAGACCAAAAACAATATTAACAGAAAAACTTTTTTTAATTTTTGTTTTGGAATAGAATTTTTGCCAATCATAAATATGGAATTTTCTGAATTAAGTCCCAAGTAAACAGAAAAACAACTTTTCCAAAATGCACACAGATGTGTAAATACTTTTCTAATGAATAAGTAAATGCACACAACATATATACATATGTTTTTCCCCATCCCATATACTTTTACACACCCAGATTAATGAATATGTATATTGGCTAACACAAAAGTAGGTTCTCACTTTTTATTTGTTTGTTTCAGTTCTTAATAAAAATTAATAAGTTCCAGTATTTTCTCAATTTGTGCAGTTTGAGTCGTGAAGTAGGAAGAAATTATTGGATTACTGGAGTCAGTTGGAAAATATTTGAGTTGGAGTAGAAGATACCATAAATTGAAGAGTCAGAGTTGGACTGAGTGGTGCGAGTAGGTGGTACAGTGGATTAAAGCCAGTCGGACCAAGGAGTGTGAGAAGGTGGTACCATGGATTGAAGAATCGGAGTGGGAGTCGGACCGAGGAGTAGGTGGTAATGTGGATCGAAGAGTCGGACCAAGAAGTGTGAGTAGGTGGTATTGTAGATTGAAAAGTTGGACCGTGGATCGAAGAGTCGGACCGTGAGTAGGTGGTACTGTGGATCGAAGAGTCAGCGTCGAACCAAGGAGTGTGAGTAGGTACTATGGGTGTCAATCGGACCATGAGTAGGTGGTCCCGTGGATTGAAGAGTCAGACCGAGGAGTGTGAGTAGGTGATACCATGGATTGAAGCGTCTGAGCCTGACTAAGGAATGTGAGTAGGAGGTACTATGGATCTCGGAGTCGGAGTCAGACCATGAGTAGGTGGTACCATGAATTGGAGAGTCAAACTGTTTTGTATACTGACTCCACATCACTGATATTAATACTAGTACAATTAATAAAATTACTACTAGTACATAGTCAACAGAAATTGGTATAGAAGAAAGTAAAACTTTCACTCCCTCAGTAGAAACCAGCACATGACCAACATTGTTTGGCAGAATGCTGTGTTGGAGGTGAACTTTGAATAAGTTACTTTTCTTGCCTTTTGTTGGGCTTTGATCCGAATTTTTGAAAAATTACCATAAACTTACATTGCAAATTGAACCCCTCACTATAAACCTATTTTAGTAGGGCAATTTTCAAAAAATAAAAACGTTTTTTCTAGACAATAATGAGTAAATGTTTAAATTTTCAGCCCCCCCCCCCCACCTCCATTGGTGTGGCCTGTATGTTCAATAGCCAGCCAAACCTATGTTGATGTTAACAGTTTTGGCTGACGGTTTCTAATCTGCAATACAAACTCCAACATGCCTCAGACAATGTGCTGATTAGACTTCTTGCCCTCAAAGTCTGAATTTCATTAATCAATGAATTCAAAATTCTTACAGCTGCAACCTGGTTATCAAAGTGTTAATTGTTAAAAAAAAAAATGTCGAAGAGTTTTGATGAAACCTTCCACTAAAAGGTAACAATTTTGCTGGTAAAAATTTGAAACAATGGATTCTTCCACTTGTGTTCAATAGTTGCTTTTAAGAAAATCATATAGAAAATCATATATATCCTCAAATCTTTTTGCAGGGATTAACTAGTTAATCAAAACAGGTCTGGTTTGTCACTCGATAGAAACCCTCAAGTGAATGACATCTTTTGACAGCATGCCATGTTGGGGGTGATCAATTAAAAACTTTGAAAAAAAGCATGATCAATGAATAAGTTACTTCTCTTGCTTTTGTTGGGTGGT
>VCCN01006731.1:1033383-1046362 GCA_006491835.1 Architeuthis dux | reverse complement strand
TCTCAATGATCAATCATGTGACCTGCCTCCTCCCTTCTCAAGCACAGATGATTCACCCTGAGTCCTGAAGTGTCAGCACAAATAAACCTTCCCATCATCCTCTTCTGGTCACCTTGACCATATCGACGACATCTTGCAACAACAATTATCTCAATGCCGATTTTCGGGTTTTCTTCATTTAAAAAAAACAAAAACTCCTTGCCCCCTCCTTCCTTCCCTCCTCCGTCCTTCCTTCCCTTATCAAACAATTTACATTATTTATATTCTGCTATAATTATTTGTGCAGCTGTGAGTGCATGTGATAATGAATAATTACTTATAGGGTTCCTGCCACCGAGTATTAGTTACCTAACTAGTCTTGCAGATCATTGTTAACGGAGACAGTTTGATTCTCACTGGGTGCTCTAATATAGTAGCCTCATACCAAATCTTAACAGGTTTCAGCTATCTGGTTAGTGACACTCATTACAAACTCTTCTCGTATCGGTATCTGCCACTTTTTCGTTTTTATGAAAAATGTTGAAAAGCAAAAATAATGTTCAGCTTTTGTTTTGCACTGAACCGTTACAGAGACAGTGCGCACCCTCTTCCTCTCTCTCCTACACCCCACTCTTCTGTACCTCTTACCACTCCAACGACTCAGCTTAACATACCATGATCACCATTTTGGGGGGGGTCTGTGAACACTAAAAAATGCTAATTGCTTCTTGGCTTTTTGTGCCATTTTGGTTCATGAAAGGTTTTTATAGGAACACTCTACTTTTGGATATCAGGTGGGCGTGCACTGGAGAGGCAAACAGCATTAGCCCCCAACCCCGGGATCAGACCCTGGGTGAGGGGGGGGGGGCTTGAACCTTATAGTCAATAAAGGATAATGGTGCTGTACAATTGTAACCCCAACTGGGTGTACCCATATAAAAAGATGCTATCATTCTTAGCGGCAATCCTGTTACCAGCAAAGATATATTCTGATTATATCCTTTTGCCCCCCCCCTCTCCTGCAAAAGTGGCAGTTGACACCCATGGGTCAAACCTACATTTAAAAAATTAAAAAAAACCAATCTTTTCAACAGTTTTATGTGCTATGTGGGTTTCACTTGTGCTCAAAAACTGATCATTGGCACCGCTCAGAAATATACAACTCTTTCTCTAGGCCAGTGTGTGAGAGAGAGAGATCTCTGTCTCTCTGCCAGTCTTTTGAACGAAACCAGAACATTGTTGGGGCACCCAGTGAGACTCAAACTCACTTCACCTGCAAATCATCTTCTAGCTTTCTAACCATTGTTCAATAGAAAATGCATAAAGATATTGCTATGTAGAACTTTACTAATATAGGGCACCCAGTGAGAATCAGGCTCACTACTAAGCCTTAATCTGGCCCAAAGCCACATTTATAAAGATTGAACTCCTGACAGTCCTCATCTGCAAGACTAGCTTGATAACCATTGTCCCATGATGAGATGTTCAAATAATAATAAAATGACAGGTCTGGTTAGTCACTCAATAGTGGCTGCATGCCATGTTGGGGGTGATCAATTAAAAAAATTGAAAAAGTGGTGATCAATGAATAAGTTACTTCTCTCACCTTTCTTTGGTCAGTGATCACTAAAAATAGTCCAAATTTTAAAAAAATCTAGTGAATGCTGCCGACATAAACTAAGGGATCAATTTAGCATAAAGTTACATTGCAAATTGAGCCCCTCCCCACACACTGAAAACCTATTTAGAGAAAACAACTTTTTTCTAGACATAATAAGGAGTAAATGTTTAAATTTTCAGTCCTCTAGCTCCATTGGTGTGATACATAGATAGCCAGCCAGACCAACTTAAAGACTGAAAAAAAACCTATGTTGACAGTTTTGGTTGATGGTTTCCAATTGGACTCATGACAGATGTCCTCATTTGCAAGACTATCGTGCTAACCATTGCCCCATGGTGAGATGTTGAAATAATAATAATAATAATAATAATAAAAAAACGAAAGCAATTGACAAAGATGAGACAATCCCAATTGCTGAATGCAATTGAACAAGATAAAACCATTGATTATGTATATGTCACCCACCTTCTCCCAGCAGGGTCATCATCTGATGGAGGCTTTGTTGGAGGCACTGCTGCTGTTTTCGCAGCAGTAGTTGGACGAATTTATCCGAATGAAAATATTCACAGCATGACAAAGCCACCATTTGCATTTGTCCAGGAAATGGATGAACACAATGGGGTTTCTCAAAACTAGAGAAATAGCCCACTTTCCTCAATGGTACTGAAACTGAGGACACTGTTATTCCATTGGTTGTTCTAAATGACTGGGGACAGCATTGAAATGGATCCTGGGAGGTGCGGAGTGACGTAATGTTTATTGACATGGAAAATGTTTGAGTTTCGGCCAAGGCTGCTTATGTTCACTTCACACTAAAGCCCTTGGAAAAGGCATTAATCCACTTCTCCCCCAGCTATGGGTAAATAACAGGGCAGTTGGTGCCCTTTAGCCCTGTCAGGCAGTCCATCTAAGAGAAGGTTATTCTGATAGAAAAAATCTTTTGGGCCTGGGATTCACCCCGTAAAAACCTATTTGCTAATGAAATGGCAAGTGGCCCTATGCTTCACAAGGAGTCTACAGGAATAAACAAAACCAAAGTGGATCCTGTTATTGAAAACTAGAATCAAATTGATTTGTATTTCCTACCAGTGTCAGTGGTTGGCTTCAAGCCTAGTTAAAAGCCAGAATTTTGAATGCTGATTTTCAAGAGTGTGTTGTGCCAATATTCCCCACTCTATTTGGCCTTGTGCCAGACAAAGCTGATAATTAATAATTATCAATGTAGTCTTTCAGAGTCACTTTATTGATATTTACTAACATTAGTTTAGTTTGGCACAAGGCCACAAGTGTATTGCTCCCTGTAAGGATTGAACACACTATACCAGTAAACAGTCTGCACTAGGAAAAGTGTCAGATTTCTCTGCTGTTGTAATTGATTCAAATGATGGTTCTCCACAGCTTCCTTGATTTCCATTTAAAGCCATAAATCGGGACACACAGCACTAAATGACAACCAAATAAATTTGGTGTCATGGAGATTTGAAAACCAACTCTGGACAAATACTACCAAGACAATTGGTAATTAGTAAGGCAACTTTTATCTTTTGAGAGCTAATCCTGGAATTGCCATGATTGACAGCTTGTTACCTGGAGCTGCCTTGAAAGTGGTTCTGGCCATTTTGTCTTCTGAAATTTATTTGATTATTCCAGGTGACGCCTTTAATTCTACTGGCCAAGTTAAATCGGTCGGTTTTTAAAAAAAATTCAAACATTTTTAGTGATCGCTTCCCAACAAAAGGCCAGAAAAATAATTTATTCATTGAACACTCCTTTTTCAAATTTTTTAATTGATCACACCCAACATGGCATGCTGCCAAAAGACATTGATCGCATGACGGTTCCTATTGAGTGACTAATCTGACCTTATTTAATTTGTAAAGGAAATTCTGTTTGTGCTATTCAATTAGAGCTTATTTGTCGATATATGTAAAGTGTTTTTGCCCCACGAGAGAGGAATTGCTTAATATTATTGCAACCTCTGTGCTATGGCGTTACCCAATTTGAAGAAAAGTCAGGTTGCATGTAGGGGGGGAGGGGGTGTTGGTTGGCCACTGAAAATGAAGAAACCAATACAAGAAGCAGAAGTCCAAAATGTTAAGTATTTGGTTGTTTGAACAATCAAACAACCCAATATTTAAGTCTTTTAGGCCAGAGAGAAATGTTTTCTTTCTCCTATTGCCTACCAGTATGGCCTTCATATTTATTCAGTGTAATGTTTGAGCTTGGCCACTTTGTCACACATCATCCTGTGTGATTAATTTTCATCTGCCTCGACTGTCAAGTGTTGACTTGATGCACTTCAGAGGTGTATCCATAATGGTTCATTCTCTCTGTACCGTGTCCCTTCCGGATGTGGGCGATGATGGCTCCATTGCCATGATTTTTCTTGGGAGGGATAGCAGAGTGGTTTCCCCGTTGCCTTGACTGGCTGTTGACTATTGGAGTTCATCCACCCTCTTATTTTTATTCCTACTGGAATGCTAACCACCCTCCTCATGTCTACCCACAGATGTCTGGTGACGTGGTTTTAACTGAGGATGTTTTTTTTTGTTTTTTTCGATTGCAAGATATTTTCATAATTTTATATATTCACTTATGTTTGTCCATCCAATATCTCCAAACGTTCTCAATGAATTCCTATGACATTTTGTCAAAGAGTAGGCCATAGACTAAGGAAAAATTGATTAAATGTTGGGGCGGATCCAAGAATTCTTACAGTTAACTCCCCTGCATTGTAACTATTTGTGACCTGATTTTCATTCTGTTTATAGTGACAATGGTGTTGGCAGAGGTATGTGCTCTCTAGTTACTTCTGAGTTTTACTATTTGGATCCATTATTTTGTAAATTTGACGTTTGACAAATATGGATTCAATTGCTTCACAGTAATCTAACTACTAAGTCCGCTCAGATGGTGTAATGGTTAACATGTCTGCTTCACACGCAGGTTCTGTGCGAAGAGTGTGGAAAACTCTTCATTAGGACAAATTTCAGTGTGCACTCAGCCTAGGGTGCACTCAATTAGCTGCTGTGTGATGCATCTGGCCAAGGGGGTGGTAATAAAAAAAAACTGAGTTTAAAGTCCTGGTCTCCACCAGACTTGAGACTTGCATGCGTCAGCTTAGTGATCCTTGCAAAGAAAATTGGGACTTTGTCACCAATCCCGCCTTGCTGTGCATGAGAAATAATAATAATATAACTACAATCTGTTTGTGTATGCACTGCGATTACTCGACAACTGGCCATTGTACAAAGTTGACATTCACTAGCTATATTAGTCAGCACACAAGGCAGTGCAGTGTCGAGTTTGGATCAGCGGTTCTCGAGAAATCTAATAAAAAATTACAGATTATATTATAGATCTTTTATCTAAAATATCAACACTGAAGAGAAGTAACTTAGATTTGGATTGAGCTTCAAAGAATTTCTGTGATTAACGATAGTCCGGGTGTGTCAGGCTGCTATTTTGTTGAACCTGGTTTTGCTGGGTAAAGTTTTTTTTCTCTGCTGTTTCTTGACACCTCTTCAAAACACAGGAGGATACCCAGTGATATCCCCTTGAGCATCTACTCTATGAAGGTGGAATCTGAACTGTTCACGCCATAGACCATTCCGTATTCCAAGAATGTGTTGTCACTTGTTGCCCCTGGAGAAAATGGTTACTGTGTGCATGCATATTTGCTTGCAGATCAACAAATCTGCGTGACTTGATTGCACTCAAAACAAAATATTTATTCTGTAATAAGTGTTCATTTTATGGATAATCATTGACGAAAACAGATTTGATTTGAGTATTTTGCATGAAATCTTATAAATCCCTATTTTTCTGGGATTTTGGTGCTTAGGGCATAAAGGGGTTGGTATCTGCATACTGCATGTGTGAGTACAAACTTATAAAGTGTTGATGGTTCTTGTCTTAAATGTGGTTTGTTCAGACTAACTTCCTTGCCCCCACCACCACATACTCTTATATCTCAGGCCAAGCCCACAGAATCTTAAGTTCAGAGCCCGCTCCTTCCTGATCAATGGTTCCCATAAACTCTTAATGTCAATACTCAGTCTGCTGATTGCCCATATATTATGCTCAGATGGATCAGTCCTTCAACTTTCATATTCGCAAAAGCTTCTTTATGTCTAATGAAGTCAAAATAATAGACATCTGGTTAGTCACTCAATAGAAATAATCACATTACCAATGTCTTTTGGCTGCATTGGAGGTGATCAATGGATAAATTAGTGATCACTGCCCAACAAAAGGCAAGAGAAGTAAGTTTCAATTTTCAAAAAACAGTTTGTGTCTGACAGCATTCACGCTTAAGAGATCAGTTTAGCATAAACTTACATTGTAAATTGAACCTCCCACTGAGAACCTATTTTAGGGGGAATTTTCAAAAACCAAAGTGTTTTTGCTAGACATAATGAGTAAATGTTGAACCAGCCAGCATCACTTGAAAACTGAAGAAACATATGTTGACAGATTCTAACAGGGAGAATAAGAAGGTTGAAGGAATCTGCACACATACTATGCTCAGATAACTCAATCAGTTCCGTGTTGATGTTAGGAAAGAAATCATTGCAAATAAAAAAAGACCAAACTCTTTTGTATGGCACACATTTATTTGAACACAACAAGTCTTACAACCATGATAAAAAAAACCTTGGTAAATAGAGTAGCTGCAAAGTCTTTTTTTTTTTTTTTTTTCCTACTGCGGAAATTCTGGGGGTTTTGCACAATTCTGTTCTGAAAACAGTCAGACTAATTTGTTTTTTTTGTTTTTGTTTTTTTTCAAAAATGAAAAAATACTACAGAATGGTGGCCTGGCAGTTGATGCCACAGCAGGTAGCCATCCACATGTTATTAAACCTTGAAAAAGCCTGAAGCTCAGAGAAAGAGAAAGGAATTAGTCCATCTTGCAGAGGTTGGTCAATGTTTTTTTTTTTGTTTTAATGCTCAAATTAGTTGGGTTCAAAAAATAAACCTGTACTGGACCATTTATCCGGCTTCCAGAAAACTGGATATTTTTTAGTTTGAATTTTATACTTAAAATAAAAAGTAAATTAAACCTTGGTCAAGAAATCTGGGTCACCTCAGCTCCCACGCTTGCCAGATAAACTGTCCAGTATTTATAAAGTTGGTAATTGATTAGATTATAAAGATTTTTTTTTTTTATAAAAATCTATCCAGAATCATTGGTACCTCAAAATATTTCGTAGTCAATTAAAAATTTCTTTCACCACCCAAAATGTTTTGTTTGTGTGTATGACAGATATATATTATATATACTTTTGTATTTAGAAATTCTAATCATGAGGAATAACATTAAGTTGTGTATTGTTTTATTTAATGAAACTTAGAACTGCAAAGTACAGATAAAAAAGACACTTGACTGTGGCTAAGATAAGGGATTTATTTGCTTCCCCACGAGGGCAAAATTGACATGAGGTCGGTTTAAAGTGTGAAAGGACAAAACTTGACCGGTGTCAGGATTACTCCCGACCCTCTCCTTACAGTGCATTGGCAAGGTGCTGCCCTAGGTTCGGAACTGAACATTGTAGGTTGAATCCAGGCTTGAAACTTGGCTAGCAGAGTCTTAGCAATCAAATACAAATTTGGAATGGGAGAAAAAACAAGGAATAACAATAGTGAAATAATATTCTGCTTCTCATTGCTAAAAAGCCTTGAGACCATTTGCCAAATAAGACTGGGTTGATTGTAGGACAAAGTATTAGGAAAATAGAAACAAAGGTTTTAGAACAGACTATTCTTTACTGCTTGGTTATGTGCTGTAGTAGAGCTTGTTTTGAGGTTACAATAGCCAGTGGGTTAGTCGGTGAGAGAGTTGCATTACACAGTTTATTGCCTTTTTGAATTATGGAGTGGAAGAAGTAGACAGGCCAAGAATGAAGAAAATCCTGTCTCCAGTGATGGAAGTTGATTGGTGCAGGTGGCATTTATTTGTCAATTTTGATTGGTCAGATTAACCTTTTATTTGATTAGAACTGAGAAAACGTTCAGACTAAAAGGCCCAGGGGCTATATAACCCGTGGCTGCACGCTAGTGTGGGGGGTTTCATTCATTTCCATCAGATTTTTGCCCCCCCCAAAGAAAAAAAAAAAGAAAATATATATTTGAGTGATCAATGAGATTTGATTTGAGAAAAATATGGGCCAATGATTGATAGCAAATTATCTTCATCACTTTATTATAAGAATTCTCCCTTCAATAAATAATTGGTCCTAAATATTACCACCTGTCCCATAAGTTGTTACATTTAGTATATGACATACATATGAGAATGTAACTATTATGGGACAGAGGTTGTATTAAAAAAAAAATGGAGATGTTGCCAGTGCTATTCTTCAATGGTTTCTGTTCTTTACGTTGGAAATAAATCAAGAGATACAAATCTAGACTCTAGAGAAATTTTAAAATAAAAGTACATTTGTTGTGGTTATAGCTATTTCTTCAGGGGAAAAATATGGAGATAATGCTCTCTAAAATAGAAGGCTGTTATAAAAGGACATTTTATAACTTTTGATCGTCATCTTTTATCCATCCCAATGAGTAAAAAATAAGTTCCATTGTTAGTCTATTTTTAAAAAAATGCCTTGCAAAGCTCGAGATGGAAAGAATTGAAAAGGATGAGGTTTTAGGATGGTAACTTAGACTTTTTCTGCAATCTCCTCTTCTATGGAATAAAAAATATTTCTTTATTCAAAAAACAATGGAATACTTTTGTACTAAAAAATATAAAAAGGACCTTTTTTTTTTTTTAAAGCACAACACTGAAAATTCTTCCCTTGATATTTCTTCCCCTGGGGGTAACAAACCTAACTCCAATCAAGAAACCGGAGCATTTCTTTCCAAGTTTCAACTGGTCTTTTCTCCAGCCATCAATAGTCTAACTTGAAGCTTTTGTGGAGGATTGAACCAGAGAACTTGTTGCCACAACCATCTCTCCAAGTTGAATCCATGTTGGGGATTAAATGGAGTAACAATACTAAAAAGGAGGAAGGGGAGCCCAATCAAGATAGAATGTTAAGTCGGAATTGGTTTTTGAACTGCAATGATAACCCATCTGATGAACATAGTTTGCTGAGATAAACTTGATTAGAAAAAATAAATACCAACAATATTTGAAGATGAAGTTGAGAGGGAATAAACAAAAAAAAAAAAAAAGAAATGTACTTAAAACAAGTGACCAGTTTCTGATTTTTTTTTTTTTTTTTTTTTTAAAATGGTTAAAAAGTTTTAAAGATTAAACACAAAAAAACAGCACCCAGAGAAAGATATGAAAATATACAAAATGAAAGGAAAAAAAAAAAAAAAAAAAAATCCTCGCAAGAGGTTTGTTTTAAACATTCGAGGATGTACTTATTTTAGTACAAAAATATACAAGTCCTTTCCAAGTTTGGACATGTAGGAGAGAAAGATGACATATAGGAAGCAAAGGTTGTTTAAATTGGCTAGTCTGCTGGTTGGGAAATATAAACAGAACTTATCTTAAGAACAAAAGGTGGAAAGGATATTGAATCCCATTTCAACTTATCCAATATTTCAGAAGGTTTTCATGATGATTTGTCATCTTTTGGAGTTAACAAAGGCTTCCTTCCATAAAACAAACAATAGGGTTTTTTGCCATTTAAAAAATTAAAAAATTAAAAATTAAAAAAAATTCCAATTACAAAATTAGATTTAATAAAAAATATCTATGTGTAAAAATTTTAACAAAATAATTCAACAAATAACATTTAATAATCTTGGTAGGAAAATGGGAAAAAAGTGACAGGTAGGTGTATATCTGTGTTTTCATATATATTGGGGAAATTTATACTTAGTTTATTACATTATTTTTCTAGGTTTATAATTTGGTTATAAACAAATTTTAACTCTTAAATTCATTCTAGCAAATTCAAAAAGTTATTCAAGGGAGGTAACTTCTGACCAAAGTTATCACCCTTGCACTTTTTGGCAAATATTACTTTTTATTAATTCAATTCAAAAGAGTTCCATTTTAAAAAATCCTATTCACTGAAGAGTTCCACAGCAGTTATAAGCTGTCTATGACTCTAAGAGTTAATTTTAGTGAAATTTCCCCCACCAACACTATCAAATTATTGCTGTAGACTTTGAAAATGTGAATCTTTAGAAATATTTTAAAGCACTGCTAAAAGACACCAGTTGGGTTATGGGTTTATAACCTTGGAAGAATGCATACATAGGTGTGTGTGGGAGTGTTTTATAAACTGAAACCAACTCAGATTTTGTACAATTAATTATATTTTACAGGTAAAATTTTAAGAGGATTATAAAGAGAGAAATTGGTTTATTGACTAAATGACAAAGTAAATTCATTTTTGTATATCCATTAGCTACTGGAGCTGGTTTCAATTCATACCAGACTGTAACCAATCTTATAATAATTAACATTACCAAATAAAGTACTAACAACAGCACTTAGCTGAGCAAACATTTTAGTCATATTGTTAAACCAATCAGGTAAATATTGTTAGTTGATAGAAATGTATAAAGTGGTTATAGTAAAATAATGCCTTCTTTTAGTTAAGGGATTTGTAAATCTAGAAAATGTTCTCTGTTCAACTTTTGATTGCTTTTACAATAATTTCTTTGAATGTGGTAGTCAGGATAACAAAGATATCTGCTGTTTATTGCTCAAACAATTTCTCCTTAATCTTTTTAGAACAACCCTAATAAGAGTTACTATATTGACGCTTAAGCAGCTATTGAAACCCTGATGCCAATTCAGATTAGAAGTTTTACTTTCCCCAAAGCAAATCCTGTAGTACAATGAGAGAGAAAAGTGAAGATCATTTTTTTTCTTTCCCCAGACAGAAAATGGAAATTATTCTTTTTTTGGGGGTTTGTTTTAACTATGACCTGGTTTTTCATATCTTCTCTAAAATGTTAGCAAACTTGTCTTAGTCAGACACAAGACCACAAAGGAGACAACCAGTCATTAGCTTGCTAACCTAATCATTCAGCCTCAAATACTTTTGAATTTCAAAGACTACCTCCAAGAATGGAATTTTCTAGATATTACATGCTTGTGTGTGTGTGTGTGTGTATATATATATATATATATATACACACACACTCTATTGTAGATAAGAAAATGGATTTATTTGTACCCGATTTAAATATCTTTTACTGCTAAGAATTTGCTTAATGGAGAAAGAAAAAAAAAAAAAAGAAGCTGTTTTCTGATGCCCAACCGTTCCTTTGTCCATTCACAAAACTGGACAAAAATTGTGCGAATGCTACTCTCTTATTAAATCCTAGTCTGCAGACAAAGACAGGCGGGAAATTGATCAAAACCTTCAGTTGGCTTTTTTAGAAATCCATGAATCTTTGGTGAAGACAGTTTTTGAGAGGATCAGTGGATCACTGCAAAAGGGATTTAATTTAAGGGTTAACCCATTAAACACTGATCCCAAACACAGCATTTAGAAACACGAACTATGTTTTAAGTCCTGTAATTGCAAATGTAAATACATTATACATGTGATTGGTCAAAATCCTCAGGTCAAATTAGGGTCACGATTCCTGGGAATGTATCAACGTTTGTAAATAAAACGTACATGTCCGAGGCCGGTATACCAGCTGCCAGTGTTCAAAGGGTTAAGCTGAAGGACCTGTGTCCCTTAACAAATCAAACAAAATTCTTATTTTATAAAACCTCTCCTCCCACTAACAGTGATTAACAAGTGGGTTGGTGAGGAAAGTATCAATATATATATATATATTAGAGAGAGAATAAAAAAAATGTCTGATAATTTCCATCTTCAATAGTTCCACAACATTTTAGTCGGCATACTCTGATTCTCATCAGATGACGTGGGGGACTTGGGCCGACTAAAGGATGCAGATGGCTTCTAAATAACAAAAAATAAAATAAATTGACAACCATTTCATGTTAGATGTTTAAATAGCTATAACAATGTTTGTCCAAAGATTGAGGTTGATATTAAAAATGCCTTTTGTATTGATAAATTTAATCTGACTAAAAGGTTTCATATTAGCATTAAAAGCAGGATTTTCTTTTTTTCCCCCCTTTTTATACCATGTCTTAGAGGTAACTAATTCCCAGTATTCTGACTGATAAATTTCCAATCTTTGGATCAGTCAATTCTGTAGTTAATCCAAAGTAAAACCAAGGTTCACATTTTATTAGGAATTTCTCTGATGTTATCTCATTGAGAAATTATTCGCCTCCCCATGAGGACAAACTTGACACAAAGCCGAGTTTGTTGTAGTAACCCTCATGCATATGTGCGGGTGGTTCCAGAAATGGTCCAGTTCCTTCGGCACTTCACTTTTTTGGGAGGCATCAGGCAATGAACCTGATCCTACTCTTTAAGTTCAATGGGGAGATGCAGCCTAGGAAGAGGACACAAAGTTTTGGACTACAAGACGAATCCAACGAGACTTACTAGTGAAAATACTGTGCACTTTGAGCATTAGATGGGGTGGGGGCATTTGGGCCACTTTTACAAATATATAATGGTCAATTGTTCCTCTGCAAGGAATGGACCAAAATCAAAATCAGTGCTTGATAACCTGCCTGGATGTCAATCTGCATATTCAAGGATTCGTTTTTTATCATGAGGAGGACTTGGTGTGGCAAGTGGAATGGTTAACTTTTAACAGAATAAGATGCCATTAGAAAACAAAGATGAAGCCTTTTGAACGTCGATGCCTCGTCGGTTACAAATTTGAAAGATGTTTCATGAGAAAGTTCCTATGTAGAAACAGAAGAGGAGAGAGTGAGAAAGATATACAAGTCATGGCACAAAAGAAAAAAAATATATATTTATATATAATTCAAATGTAACCATTTATGGGACTACAGCTGAAGAAAATGACTAAATCTGATAAACATCCATTCAAATTATATATTTTTATTTAAATATATGTATTATAATTACTGATGAGAGCATTTTATTATATCATTTTTAAGCATGTAAAACAAAATTTTTCAACCATTTTATGTTTCCAAAACTGATTTTCTTTTTTCTAATGAACTAACAGAACCTACCTGATGACAGATATTTATACAAATACAACTAGATTATGATAATGCCCTTCTGCCCATTAAAAAAAAAGGTTCCCGCCCAGGGAGACCAAGAACAGGGGGGAAATAAAGGAGTTGGTGTCTGGCCTTTGTTGTTTTCAGTTTTAAGAATAATACAAAGACTGAACTATTTTCACTAAGAAGCCCTTTATGCTAGAGCTCAGGAACAAACAAGAGAAAAAATTGTTTTAGACTACCAAGAACATTCCTACCACAAGATGAGGAGTTGAAGAAATCAAAACTACACAACCTGCTGTAGTTGCTATCGCAGTTCTTTCAAAAGCCAC
>VCCN01006731.1:971571-982106 GCA_006491835.1 Architeuthis dux | reverse complement strand
AAAAAACCTTTCAGGAGACGAAATGGAGTAAAGAGGAAGAAGCAATTATCATTAATTTATAATGGAAAATATTTTGAGCATTCCCACACTAAAAAAAAAAAATTAAAAAAAGAAGAGGTGATGATGGTATGTTACGCTGAGCCATTGGAGGTTGGGAGTACAGAACACTGGGAATAATGACTCACTGCAAAACGGTGAACACTATTTTGACTTTAGTAAAAGTAAAAAAGTGTTGAAGAGTCGAACTTTCAAACAGTGGGTGTTACCTGTACAGCTGTGTCACTTGATCAATTGAAGAAGAAGTTCAATGTCTTCAATCAAGAAGATGACAGAAGATCAATCTAAACTGGAGGGGTTAATGGAGACTGGAAACCAAATAGGATAAAACCAGGAAAAGATCAAGGAACATTAACCCTTTAGTGACCAGGTCTTTGAGGACAATTTCATAAACTGGACTTTGTGTTTCATGAAAGGCTATAGAGGGAAAGAAAGGGTCATGATTGAAGGTTGATGTAAAGGAATGAAATCATCAGTATGTCAACAGGTTTATTATCTAATTTGCAATATGATAATGCCATCAGGTGGTGGCCATCTTAGATTTTAGAATTTTTACTACAACTTTCTTACTATTTTACAATAACGTCACACTTTTTACTTCGAAATTACCAGAGAGACAGAGAGAGAGAACACAAAACTAGATCAGAAGAGAATGAAATATATCCAGAATTAATTTCACTAAAATTTCAAATTTGAGGTAAGAATGGAAACAGTTCAAACTTCGGGTGAGAGAGTTTGTGTTCACTTCACACTAAATGCCCTTTGGAAAGGCATGAACCTTCTTCCCCCAATAGTAGGGCAAACTAGACTTTTTAAAAAATAAAAGGAAAAAAACCAGGTCCAGTTAGTCATTCAATAGAAACCGTCATGTGACCAACGGGTGATCAATTAAAATAGAAACGTCTTCAGTGCTAAGGGTTTGATTCAGAAAGTGGTCTATTATTTTCCGAAAATGTTTGGTTCACACAAGAACCAGGAAAGCTGATATATACAATATCTAAATTGGCAACACTGAAGAGAAGTAACTGAAATACCTCCAAGCAGTAGTTTTGTACAACAGACAGAAAACTTTAGATGACAATTATGGCAGGAGGCTGCTTCACACACCATAAAGTCTGTCCCCTTCCAAACATGCACCTTTGGAACGGGCACTGCCCTAGTCAAACAAATCAACAAATAGCAATGGACAGCCAAAAGAAACAATCTAACATGTCCTCTGAAGATAAGTAAACCAAATGTTTATTCAGTGAACCGAGCTATAAGTCACAAAACAACCAGAATCTTTTCCTTTTTTAAATTTTTTTTTTTTTAAATACCTTTTAGTGGTATTAAAGTGACAGGCAAAGGCTGCAAAGCCAACCATATTTGCTCATTGAAGAGCTGGGGCTCTAAAAGCTCTTCTGCAGCTTGTCAGAACCTTTGTTTTTATAAGCCATCAACCAAAAAGGCTTATTCAGTTTTTAACTTGGCTAGCTGGCTATGTATGTTTCACGCGTACAGGCCGCACCAACGGAGCTAGTGGGCTGAAAATTTAAACATTTACTCATTATTATGTCAAGAAAAAACATTTTTGTTTTTCAAAATTCCCCCTAAATAGGTTTTTAGTGGGGAGGTTCAATTTGCAATCTAAGCTTATGCTAAATTGGTCCTTTAGTTTGTGTCCGGCATCATTCACGCTTGTTTTTTGAAATTCAGACTTTTTTAGTGATCACTGCTCAACAAAAGGCGCGAGAAGTTACATTCATTGATCACCCTTTTTCCAATTTTTTTTAATTGATCACCCCCAATGTGGCATGCTGCCAAAAGACATTGTTTACATGACGGTTTCTATTGATTGACTAACCAGACCGTTTTTTTTTGTTTTTTTGAATACCAAGTGGTTTGAAATTGAATTTAGTGGTATTAAACTACTGGTAGAAGCAAAGGCTGCAAAGCCAACCATATTTACTCATTGAAGAGCTGGGGCTCTAAGAGATCTTCTGCAGCTTGTCAGAACTTGGTTTTGTTTATGTTTTTGCATTATTATGTGTATTTCCATCATTGTCAGAACAGTGGAAATGGTGGGATAGAGGGAAAAAGATTCATTGAGTACTCATGAAAATAGCCTGTGGACAGACAAACAGGCGGACAAGACCGAATACATATACCTCTTCACCTTTGTCGTCAGAAGTAAATAAAAAAGGAAATAAACTACAATGCACATACCTCTGCCGACACCATACACTAACTATGAACTGAATGAAAATCAGTTCATACGATGCAGGGGAGGTGATTGTGTGTGTTGATTTTATATTTCGGACTATTGTCTTAAGTTAGGAAAAAATAACTCAATTGAAAAAAATATATATATTTTAAAAAGATTCCTGGATCCGCCCCAAAATCAATTGTTTCTTATTCAATGGCCGACTCTTCAGCAAAATTTCATTGTAATTCATTGAGAACTTTTGGAGATATTGTCTGGACAAACATGAGTGAATACATATAAATACATCAAGTTTTAGTGAATGGACAATTATATCCAACAGATAATTATAAAGACATTTTTAGTAGGAACATATATTTGTTCGGCACCGATTTTACTCGGTTGCGAAACGAGCAGCCTAAATCGTGTAAATAAAGAAAGAAATGAGTGCACAACGCTCATTTCTTTATTTACATGATTCAGGCTGCTCATTTTGCAACCGAGTAAATATATGTTCCTACTAAAAATGCCTTTATAATTATCATATAAATATATGTAAAAAGAAAGAAAAAAAAAAATGATGTGTGAGTGAGTGAATAAATAAAATAAATAAATAAATATATATATTCCAATTTTATTGGTAGAGGCAAATAGAGTGAAGTACATCGACGCAGGAACCATGCCAATCTATCTGTAGTCAATAAATTCTAGCCAAGGTGAAAAGTCATGGCAGATGAATTTGGAGGGTTTCCTACGTCTGTTGCGGGCCCTCGGGTAGGTTGTGGAATAGTCCTCAGGCCCACACAAATGAAGTTTTTATGGTGAAGTGCGAAAAAAGCTAACTGGACGAGTGAAAGAGAGAGCAATACAAAGAGGCACTTTAAATGAAAGATGTTAAAAGCCATTTTGTTGAAGCCAAAAAGGAATCTAGAGTGGCGAGGAGCTTGACAAAACCGTTCATGTTGAGGTAAGAAAGTATTAAAATAATCTAATTACAATTGAAGAAATCTCTGCGTATGTACCGCGATTACTTGACAACTGGCCATTTACAAAGTTGACATTCGCCAGATATACTAGTCAGCACACAAGGCAGTGCAGTGTCGAGTTTGAATTTGTTTGGGTCAGCAGCTCGAGAAATCTAACAAAAATAAATAAAAAATTAAAGATTGTAGATCTTTCTTCACTTTCTATGAATTATCTACTTTGAAGCCATAGTTTCGTATGACGGACAGAAAATTATTTTACATGACAATTATGGCAGGCTGCTCCACACACCATAAAGTTCAACCCCACTGTGACACTGGTGTCACATACAATTTAATTGATCTGCACAGTCTCTTATATAATATTATATTTTATCCCTGATTCTAACTCATGAAGTGTACTACGCGAAATCTACTGAACATCCTGGAGCAGTCCCGTCACTGTATGTCAATTTGCCTACCCAGAATCCCACATAATGTTCCTTCAAGTAGAAATGGGTCTGGGTTCTTATGGGTTAAAGCCTTTAAGGATTGATGCCAAAATAAAGTGTTTAGTGGTCGTTGTTCAGCATTTATGAAAACGGAGAAAGAGCAATGCAATGAAAAATGTTCACCGAATAAAAAACACCCATGTTGCAAAACCATCACTAGCTGGAAGCATAACAATGTAGAAACACACTTGAAAAAAAATTAACGTCTCACTTTTATTTCCTTGAGAGGGACCCTTTTTGTTTACAAGACATGTGACTGCAGTGAGGCGAAAGGACAAATGTAAGATGCGAAAATGCATGCATGACAAACTTAGTTCCTCAAACGAATCACTTTGCCTAGACATCTGCCACATTCTGCTGCTACGTCTTAAAACATATTTTCCCTCTTGATAATCTCTGGCCGAGGGAGGTCTCTCTGCTCCTAAATGCCTGGCTGCCCAAATATATACATTTTTTGCCTTCTTTTGTCCTGTCAAGGCCGATTACAACCAAATTTACCATTCCCATCCACTTGAACCACTTAACGGCCACTTGAGATTTTATTGGACATCCAAGAACCCAGGACCATCCAGGTCTTATTCTTGTTGCTATGCAACCTAATTTCACTGGTCCGTTGCATTATCTGAAGCTAAACTTCATACATTTCGTTACAAAAGCCACGATAAGTATATGAACCAAATTAATTTCAATAATTTGTTAGTGAACATTAATGTAATAAAATCTTGATGAAATTAGAGATTTTTGTTACTTTTTTCTGTAATTGGTTGACTATCATTAATCAAATATTAACTTCTGGTTTCTCTAGTTTTATGTTCTAAAACAACTTCAAAAAGGTTGGCAACTATTTATGCATTTTTATTTAACTTATTCATTTCTGCTTGCATTGTCTTCATTACCGTCAACCAAAAGGGTCATAGGTTTCTTCAGTTTTTAAGCTGGTCTGGCCGACTATGTATGTATATATCATGCGTACAGGCTGCACCAATAGAGCTAGAAGGCTGAAATTTTAAACATTTACTCCTTATTAGGTCTTGAAAAAAAAACTTTGTTTTTTGAAAATTCCCCCTCTAAATAGGTTTTTAGCGGGGGATTCAATTTGCAATGCAAGTTTATGCTAACTTGATCCCTAGTTTGTGTCCGCTTGTTTTTTGACAATTCAGACTTTTTTCGTGAAGTAATTTATTCATTGATAACCCCTTTTTTCCATTCTTTTTAAAATTGATCATCCTCAACATGGCATGCTGTGAAAAGACGGTCACTTAACGGTTTCTATTGAGTGACTGTTTCATTTTCATTTATTTTGTAATTTCTGGCTGGCTATGTATGTATCAGTTGTTGCTGAGAGCGATAAGGGAAAGGAAGCTGTGGAGAGCCATGATCACCCACGTCCTAAACGGACATGGCACATAAAGAAGAAGAAGAAGTGTTTCAATTTCCTTATTTTGGAGATAAAGGAAATTGGTGAGACAAGCCGGTGCTAACATTTCCGAACGCAGTCGATTGTTTTGCGAAGAAGAAACAAAAATAAGAGGGAAGCAATCCAAGAAGAAACAAAAGAATTTCATTTCAGAAAGTGTTTTTATTTTCCTGTGTTTATCATTCAGTGTTGAATGATAAGGAAAAAAAGAAAATATTGAACAGAAGGGAATGAAGAATACAGCTTATAGCTCTCTAATCCAGCAGCACTCCTCGGGTCAGAAACTTCCAGAATTCTGCCACCATTAGTTTGTGAATCTGTCACTAGAGATCTTAAATTTGGTTTCAAACTGCAGTTGGAACTGTAATTTAGTCGTTTAAAAATTGACTCTTAAACTAAATGTGTAAAAACCTAACTGCTGTTTGGAATTGAATTGAAATGTTTTAAACTCATCAATTTACAATGTTCTTCAACATAAAGTTAGACATTTATTAATCTTTTTCTGAATCTTATAAATTATCTTTAAATATTTGAACAAGGCCGACATGTGCGTTTCGTTTACAGACATTGATACATGCCGACGCCCAAGGAATCGTGACCCTAAACTGACACGCATATTGCTTACGCTTTTGTTGAACAGTCAAGCAGATTAGTAATTATACAATGTTACGCAGCAGAGCCAGAAAGATACGGGGGTAGTTTTTAACCGCACCTAAACACAGTGGAATTCTTTTTTTTAAAAAAGGGAACTCTTTTGTGAATTGAATTAAAAGAAAGGAAAAAAAAAAAGAAAGAGATTTTTTTATTTTGCTAAAAGTGCAATGTTTTAATTGATAACCCCCAACACGGCATGTTGCCCGTTTACGGTCACGTGACAGATTCTATTGAGAGACTGATTAGATGTGTTTTCAATGAGCAATCAATACAAATACTTACTCTCCAAAAGAGTAGACGACATTAAACAAAGAGGAAAATCTAAATCACTGTAAAGCCGTCACCCAAAACTGTTAAAAGACAGAATTTCAAAAGATCGCAGAATAAATCAATAATAAACTTAACAACCTAAAAGAAACAAAAAGAACGACTGACGATTTGGGGATTTTAGGTTCTTCAGTACTCGTTACTTGAAAGATAAAATAAATTATCCTAAGCAGCACCGTTTCCGGTACAATTGGATTTTAGCTTCAGTAAACAATCTTACCATTTTCCTCAGTGGTAAATTAGTCATCTAAAATTAGAATGGAGGCAAAGAAATAGTAATTTTTAGTGTTCAGTCGTGATATAGAACAGTGGTTCTCGGAATCCCAAGTCACATTCCTCCCCTTGCGATCATGGCTTTCCTCAATCCCCCCTCCCCATTATGAATTGTCATATGGTAGAGGTTTCACCATTATAAGTTCACTGCTGGACAAAGGCCTTTCCCATCTCCTTCCATGATGACCTATCTTGTGGTAACCTCTGCCAAGTCTTACCGTCAAACTTTTCTATCTCGTCCCGCCATCTTGTGTCTGGTCTTTTCCTACTGCGTTTACTGTCCCGTGGGCACCAATCTGTTAGTCTCCCCCACCCATCTATCGTCATTTAACGATTGGTTGGAAAGCATTTGATATGAACAGAGACATAATGAAGAGCACCTTGCCAATATGCTTAAAGCGTAAAGTATACAACAGCTGCATAATACCAGCCATGAGATACGGATGCGAAACATGGAAATTAACAAAATGAGCTGAAAACCAACTTAGAATAACACAGAGATCCATGGAAAGAGCAATGCTAGGGATAACTCTAAGAGATAGAAAAAGATCAACATGGATCAGAGAGAAAACCAGAGTGAAAGATATTATACAAATCACCATTATACTTTCCATTATATCTTCCTGTCAAGACTCAAAGTTCTTCCCCTTAGGAATTTCTTCCCCCAGGAGCCAAGTGCCTCCCGATTAAGAATCGCTGATCTAGAAGAAATAGTCCCAACTTCAAACATCTTTGAGATATTAAACATCAACAATTTCACAAAATGATTGTTTCCTCCCAGTGTTGCCAATTTAGCATGTTTCTTTAGCACAGTGCAAAAAGCGCTAAATTAGCGTGTTTTCACCTAAAACATTTTGGCTATTTCTGGCTATTTTTTAAAATTTAGCGCTTTTTGGCAGTCAAACTAGCGCGAAAATATTGAGTTGGCAACACTGTTTCCTCCCATTCAACAAGAAAAACAAAGAACAAAATTCCAATACGTATTCTAAAATGACAGCTAAAAAAAAATGGTGGCTTCCTTGTACAAAAACAAGACCATAAGTTCAATTTGAATGTGTCCACAGTCTTAAAAAACGCGTTAATGTAGATTTTTATCGGCTGAAAAAAAAAAAAAATCAGCCACTCTCCCTTGCCACTTATTTGCAAAAAAGAAAGACGTCTGTATTTAAGAATAAAACACATTACCACCTTCCTTCCTCTTTCTGTTGTTTAATGTAATTGGAACCGACCGACCAATTGAAAAGTGTTTTATTGAAATGAGTTTGAATACATCTAAAAAGCAAAAACAAATTTTAAATTACCCCCATTACAACTTGAATTGCCAATAATTAAAACGTGTTAACTTAACCATTTATAGGGCAGCCCTAAAAATATTTCAGATATCAAAACAACCTTTTTGTAAGTTAAACTAGACCTAGTTACAAGATATTTTCAGTTTTTGTTTATGGGCGCAAAACCCATTCTGATGAAGTGATCATATATGGTGCCTCACCCAAAAAGTGACCAAAACTTTTAAAAAGTTAAATAAAACATTGAATTAAGGAATAACAATGTAATGAATAGATATAAAAAGATTGATATTGACCCAAAAAATAACACCTTCAGGTTGATTTTAAAATGTTATTGTGCGGGCCAAAAACAGGCTAATTTAATAGGGTGTGGTATGCCTTGGGATGTGGTCAGCCTCAAAACAGTTTCTATCTTTGTTCAAGCATGAGTATACTTTGCAAAGCTTGCAGACCACATTGGTGCAGATTATGTTGTCTTTGTGGCTACAATATTTGCATGTGGGTGATGGGTCCTCAGGTGATCATATATAGTCACTTGACCCATAAAGGGTTAAGAATCAAAAGGACATTAAGTGTAATGAAGGTTTTAAAGATGGAAAATGGATCAATGCCTTTCCTAAAGGGCATTAGCGCAAAGTAAACAAACAGCTTTGGTGGGAGTTTTAACCGGCAAGTGGATTCTATTGTCCATGATGTTAACCCTTATGCCACGTCCACACCTCAGATTGACTTCAGTTGTCTCCCTTGAAGGAATGACGGATAAGAAACTAAAAACTTTGCTCTCTCAATCAATGGAATTTTCTTCTGCAGAGAGAATCGCCTGTTGAGACTGACTAGAAATAAATGTATGCGAAAAGGACAAAATTAAAACAAAGTGAAAGGGGTCTGGTTAGTCACTCAATAGAACCGGTCACGTGACCAACGTCTTTTGGCAGCATGCCGTGTTGGGGGTGGTCAATTAAAAAATTGGAAAAGGGGGATCAATGAATAAGTTACTTCTCTCGCTTTTTGTTGGGCAGTGATCACCAAAAAAAGTCTGAATTTTCAAAAAAACAAGCGTCAATGCTGGTGGACACTTATTAAGGGACCAATTTAGCATAAACTTACATTGCAAATTGAACTCCCCTACAAAAAACTTACTTTGGTGGGGAGTTTTTTCTAGACATAATAAGGAGTAAATATCTAAATTTTCATCCCTCTAGCTCAATTGGTTCAGCCTGTACGCATCATAGATAGATAACCATCCAGACACTTAAAAACTGAAGAAACCTATGTAGACAATTTTGGTTGATGGTTTCTAACAAAGTAAGAAGCAATTGTGCACAAAACAAAAATTATGGAAGGCAAATGGTGCAATCTTTTTAGTTGCTTTCAAACTGTCAAACACTGGTGGGAGTTTTGCAAAAACCAACGTTAAAACCTGGACAACATCATACACGAGAAACATTCTGCTAAGTGATAACCAAAACAATGAATCAAAGAATAAATTTGAAAATCCTGCAAATGCTGACCTTGTTTATCTGCCAGTTTTTTTCAAAAAGGACTTCGGAAAAGGTTTACTTGATTTGGCTCACAGGTAACCATAGCAACAGATTCTAAGAAAACTGAGTCAGTGGTGGCGTCCTCAGGTGGAAACAAATCCATATCGAGGCAAAAGAAAACCGAAAACACTCAGAGAGCGCATACCTTTGCTCATGTCATACACTAACTAAAAACTGAATGAAAATTAGTTCATATATATCTACAATGAAAGGTAAGTAACCGTGTTTCGGCTTTCCATATGGGGGGGGGGGGCTATTGTCTCAATATATAAAACAATATCAATTGGAGGAAAGATTCCTGTATCCACCACCAAATTTAATCAATACTTTCTTAGCCCAAAAAGAGTTAGGTAAATTTCAACTGATTTGCATTAAACGCTATGATATGAACCTTTTAGTCAGTCGGCACAGGTCGAAGCCAAAAAGAAAACTCATCTCATCCCACTCCAATAAAGCACCTGTCACTATCTAATTAAATTTCCTCTCTATCTCTCTAGATTCATTCCTTCCTTTCCTCAGACTCTCCGGGAATATCGGCAACACATAACCTAATCAGAGTCGATTAAAAATAAATCCTATTGGATGAACGGATGAACAGAAAAAACCTGGGAGAATCAAGTCCAAAATTAGACAGAAAGGCCTTTTTTGCTCTTCTTCCTAAGTGTAGTTTAACCATTTCGACACTCCTGGGACATATATATCCCAAGGTTTCTCCGCCCTGTCGGCTGGGGACTAGAATGGCTGACTGCATCCCCTGCAGAGGGGTAAGACCCCCCCCCCCCAACCAGGGGCCACCTGTTCTTTTACCAAAGTTGCAAGACTATGGGGGGGGGGGTAAACTGATTTCGGCATGAAATGACCCATTAAGGGTTGATATGCCATTAAACAAATCAATCTGTAACCATTAAATAAAGATTAGCAAGATTTTTGGCTTTTTTTTGTACCCTTTTAAAAAAATCAGACATCAAGCACCTTAATAGGTTAGTCTTGAAAGGGTTAAAATTTCATTTTCCATTAAAATCTATAAAAGCTGTCTTCCCCTACAACTCCATCCATTAGATGGTCCTTCCTCTCTAAATTAATTTATTCCCCTTCATTACCTGCTCTCTGGTGTTTGTGACATGCGCATTGATCGTGCCGTACACATTAAATAAAGAGCCATTGCAAGAATACATTTTATTAACACATTTATATTTAAACTAAATGAAGTGAACATCAAGTAAATTAAAAATCAAGTTAAATCAAACGTTCAAAATGACTTCTAAACTGAGCAGAAGCATTTAAATATGTAGATGTAAGTATATCTAATACTGAGAGAGGG
>VCCN01006731.1:957313-967353 GCA_006491835.1 Architeuthis dux | reverse complement strand
AAAACAACCTTTTTGTATGTTAAACTAGACCTAAATACAAAGCAAAGAACAAGATGGATGCTTTCTTAAAATTTATTTTGGTTCACTTAGAAAAGAAAGTAATATAGAAAAAAAACAATCTGATTAGGTTTCTTCTAAAATAAAACATTAATAGTAATGAGAAATGCAATTTGAGAAATAAAAATGCAAATCTAACTAATTAAAAAAAACTTTTCCCACCGAGTGCGGTGCAACACACAAGTGTGGCTGGAAGATTCAAGGACAATCAAAGAATATTCATTTAAACATTCATGAATAGAAACCTGTGGAAGTTTCCAGATTTCAAGCCATTTCTCTTGGTCTCAAATTAGACCTAATTTAAATGAGATTACCTGACAAAAACAAGCTATGTTTGGAAATATGTATTTTTTTCTTAGTGATTATAAATTTTATTTTAAAATACATCACGTGTGTAGATTTAAAGTAAATGTAAGCATCAGAAGTATATTAAATAAATATTTTTCAAATGTCCAAGTACTTTTTGTTAAGTAAGTATCTTGAGTTATTCCCCTTAGACAGGAGAGCGCTTATCAACTTCCGGTAAGGGTGCGCTGTTTTACCTTCTGGTGAATGAGCAGCCATGTTGATTTTAGTAGATGGAGAAGACACACGTGGTGTTGAGTGCCAGCATTGTAAATATGTATGAATAAATTGGATCTGTGTGAGTACATCTTTTGTTGCATTTTAAATCTGTTAATATCTGTCATAACAACCTTACACCCCCTCCCCACTGAATGTAAGATGCTCGTCTATAGGAACATATAATGAATCATGTTTTTATGTAGCTGCTTTGTTTTATACTTTCTGGATATCCCATGAGCATATTATGTAGTTGCGTTCTATGTTGTGAATAAAAAAAGGTAAATAAATAAAAAATTTGGTATGGCACAAACAAATTTTATGTCCAAGTGCGGCTCAGAAAAAAGTTTGAAAACCACCGAATCAAACAAAAAGTATAAAGAAAATTCTTTACGGACACTTCAGTATGGGAAGATATGTGCGGAGGTATGCTTTTAGGAAGATATGTGCAGAGGTATGCTTCCACCATTTCAACAGATAATGTTATTATGAAAAAGACATCAGGGAAAATTCATAATGGATTCTGAGAGAGTTTTAAGAAATAACTAATTGCAATTCTGGCTATGTAGTATTCAATATATAAAACACAAACAAAAATAAAACCAATAGAAAAAGTAAATGGTTTTAAATTCTCTTTCAAAACAGAAAAGCTAAGTTATTTATTGATAAACTTTCAATTCAAAACTAAATCTACAACTAATATCTAGATGTTTCTTCAGTGTTTCATCATTTATTTTCATCCAATAAATTTGACTGAATTTTACTTTAATTAAATAATGAAATACAAGTATTGGACATGGGCAGACTGGAATAGGTTAGGTGTTTTCATACTTTTGTAGATGCTTTATTATTCACAACTATTTTGCCATTCCAGAGTCTCTTTCTTAAACTACTGACTGCTTATGGGAAATGTTCAGTTGAAAACTACTGACTGTTTATGAAATACAAGTATTGGACATGGACAGACTGGAATAGGTCAGGTGTTTTCATACTTTTGTAGATGCTTTATTATTCACAACTATTTTCCTATTCCAGAGTCTCAGTGAAGGATTTATATTCCAAAATTGTGATGCGAATATATTTGTACCATATTTTTTTTTTTTTTATAACTCTTAATGTGTTTTTAAACATTTTATTATTTTTTCAATCCATCCTGCCACCCTCACATTTAAGAACCACTGATTTAGAGAAAACCTGTGGCATCAACAGAAATGTTTTTGGTTTTTTAAACGGCATGTCAATTATGGGGTTATTTTATGCCAAGGTTGTTTAGAGGTGAAATGTTTTTGGGTACATCTGTAGAGTGGTGATAGGGTTAGGTTGTTTTGTGTTGTTGTTTCTGTAAGTAGTGATTTATATAACAGAAATGTGATGAAGTATATGATTTTTAAATTAAACTCTTGAGATTATATCAACGTGTATTCAAAAAGATATAAAGAATTGCCTTCTGACAAACACCTGTCAAATACTCACTGAAAATTTTGGCTCTTAAGGGGGAAATTTTACATCGAAGTCATTTCATATTTTTTCCTACATTAAATCTAACATACATATTAGAAATAAAGGAAGTTCGAAAATTATACAGTTATTTTAAGGCAACTGGAATTTCAAGAAGATAAGTATGACAGGTGTAGTTAGTCACTCAAAAGAAACCATCACGTGACCAACGATTTGCCATGTTGGGGGTGATCAATTAAAACCTTGGAAAAAGGGCTGATCAATGAATTGGCATTTTTCACTGACCTGAGTATAAGTCGAACTGCTGATTTTAGGCCATTTTTTTTTAGTAAAAAACAAACATCTTATATTCAGAAATGGTAATAAAATATAAACCGGGCCAACTGAAGTTTACTAAGGATTACTTCTATTTGTGCAAACCATTTTGCAACTAATTACTGTGCGGCATATAAATTCTGCAACCCTCAATTTTTCTCAAATTTGAACTCATTTAGTGAACAACAAATATTGATTTTTAGTCAGAGGAGACGGCCTCTTTATAATCGAAAAGTTTTTATCTTTAAAAGCGGCGTCAGTAATCTGTCACACATTGAAAGGGGTGGGTGTAGAAGGGAGGGTCTCAGAATGGAATCACAACACAAAGACTGAAGAGAGCAGGGAGTCAGAGAGAGACGCAATGTAGGGGTACTCAAAAGGGTGTGGGGCGGGAGATATTCGCCAAAGGAGAATGGCTGAACTCGGCCATCGAGAAAATAAAAGCAAGAAAGTAAGAAAGTAAAATGAGGTGGAATTGAAGAAGCCTATGTTGCCAGTTTTGGTGAAAGTTTTGGTTGACAGTTTCTAATCAAAGATTCAACTGCGGAAATGAGCTATAAGTGAAAATACAAAAGAAATGTGGCTTCAGTACTTTGGAATTTTTAAATGACTAAACACTAGTCACAATTTATATTCCACAATTTGACTAAACAGGGTTTTTTTTTTATTATTAAAAAAAATTGAACTTTAAATTATGAAACTGTAAAAGGATAAAATTTACACAATCATCTTCTACTTCAACTTAGTATTACTTAAACTATCTGATCTGGCAGGGTTTTTTTCCAGTTTGTCAGGGACCGGTAGCATATCTGTGTCGAATAATTATCCGCACAGGATCAGTAAAAGATTAATTGAACATTTGTAGTAATGTTAATCTTTATCAAAAAATATGAATATATTAAAAGTTAAATTTTCTTAAACTTATATTTATTTTCCAAACAGATAATAAGTTATATTATATAAATATATTATATAGCAAAATAAATCTTTTTAAATTAGCAAACCCTCCAGCAAAATTATTAAAAACATGTTAGTAAATACTAAAATGGCAAATTATAATGAGTAAAGTAGATTAAAAACAATAAATATAGACATGTTTCTAATATGAAAGATAAACTGTTTTTTTTCTTTGTCATCTTATCGAATCTTGGAGACAATGCCACACGCAATTGAGAATGGATAACCCATTGTATTTCTGTATTTTGTCTTAATGACAATTCTGGCCGAGAAGCCAGTCTCGCAAAAGGGAATGGTAGAATGGCTTTCAAGGCAATTTCAGGATATTCTGCTTTTACTTTTATCTAAAGAGAACCAAGAGGAGATGTAGTTTCAAAAATCATTTTCCATCCTTTGTCCGCAGTCAGCTCCAATAATTCATCTTCCATAATGACAGTTAAGTGATCTCTCAATGGCAGAGATGGTTCCTTTATTGTAAAATAATAGCCCTGCGTGGCCAAGAACCTTGTCTAGTAATATATACTTTGAACGTCATTAAAGATGGGAAAACGAGACGCTTACCGGCAGCTTCAGGGTTCGCTTAACAGCACTTTTTACGCACATCACACCGAGTAGCACTGCTTTAGATAACGGTTCTCCAGTGCTCAGGAAGCTTACCCGCCTCTTTTTCACTCCTGAACAGCTGGCTTGAGCGACATCTCAATCCATCTTCATATGGACACAAAAACATTTCAAATTATTTGCAGAAACTTGTAAACAAACGGGTGCAGCCATTAGATTTACCTATGGTTACGGAGCAGTGAATACAATATTTCAATCTATTTTAGGTCTTAATGACACTCATGGTTGAGAAGCTAGACCAGGGGTCGGTAAATCTTCTTGGGGGGGGGGGGTTAGAAATGCTTTTATGTCTTCCGGGAATAAAAAATGAAACCATGATCAGACAAAGAAATAGAAATAGAAATTGTTTTTTAAAATTTCTTTAAAGCTTTCTTTTTTCATTATAGAAGTACATCCGAATAGAATCTTCCATGGACCATCAATCAATGAGAACTATGGATTTTTCTTTTTAATAGAACAGCAGGAATTCTTAGTGTTAAAACATTTTTAGCAGTAAAACATTGATTTGTTTGAGGACACTGCAAAAATAAGACATTTGCTCATTTTTTTCCGGATCTTATTCTTTGCTAACCAAAGATAGATCTTGGTATGCAACATCACATATTCAATGAAGTCGGAGGGCCGGATGAAATGAGGCCGCTGTCAAGATTTGTCCTGCAGGCCGTAGTTTGACGACCCCTGAGCTAGCCTTTGGGTTGTGTACAGGCAGCGATACTTCGAGTAGCGTTGACATAATTCGATGACATAAAAGACCAAAATTCTAATTACTTCTTTTCTGCTTAATTGGAAAGCACAAAAGAAATATCTTCTCAAAAAGAAATCTTATAAAAACGCACACTCGTCCTTCAATAGACCTTGCAACGATACAGTCTAAAAGACTCGATACCAGTGATATTATTGCAAAATCACAAATTCAAACGAGGGTTTTAAATTGATTCTAAGATGGGAAATAACCTGGACCTTTTAATTAGCCTCTACCTACAAAGTTGAGGTATGTCTTCACTCGTGTCTGTGTTGGTCCACACAATATCTCCAAAAGTTCTCAATAAATTTCAATGACATTTTGTAGAAGGGTGGCCCATGGCCTATGAAAGAAGTAATTAAATTTGATAGCGGATCCAGGAACTTTTTAGTTACTCCCACCTGCATCGTAGCTATATATGAAATGATTTTCACGGTTTTTAGTGACAATGGCTTTGGCAGAGGTACACACTGAGTACTTTCTAGTTAGATCCTGAATTTAATATAGAACATTCAATTCAAGAGACATTTTTATTATGGCTATAACTCATTTATAAATGCAAAATCATCCATTTTTCAAGTATTTTTACTCAATTCCACATGGTTGACAACAATTCAATAAGCTATAAATTGCAAATTTATATATCAAATGAAAGAATTGTACTCTTAAAAAGGACATAATCCCTATGTATTGTGCTGATATAGATTCCCAATATAGAACAGTGCAAATTTAAATATATCAAGTGAAAGAGTTGTACACTTAAAAAAAAAAAATCTATGTATTGTGCAGATATAGATTCCCAATATAGAACAATGAAAGATCTTTCCAGATAAAAAGCACTGAGAGAGCGAATACCTCTTCCAATGGCATTGTCACTAAAAACTGAACAAAAATCAGTTCATATATAGCTATGATGCAGGTGGGGGTAACTAAAGATTCCTAGATCCACCTCCAAATTTAATTAATTCTTTCTTAGCCCATGGCCCACTGTCATTGAAATTCATTGAGAACTTTTGGTGATATTGTGTGGACAAACACGAGTTAATACATGAATGTATGGAGAAAGAAAAAAAATGAAATAATATCTCAATCTCAAAAAAATTCCTTGATCCACCCTAAAATTTAACCAACTGTCTTATCCCATGGCCCACCCTTCCAGAAAATGTCATTGAAATTCATTGAGAACTTTTAGATACAGAGAGACTAGAGTGAATACATATACATATACTTCTTCCAATTTTTTTGGCAGAGTTGAATATTGATCCCAAATCTAAAAACAATAAAAAAAGGAAAATTCAAAGTGTAAATCAATCGTAGAAACTGCTGGGCGGCCAATCAGTTGATAGAAATAAGATTTCTATTTAAAATTGGGGTTCTTGGAAAAGGCTATCATTTTGGGGGTCAGATAAAAATAAAATCTTTTACAAACTGGTTAGTCACTCAATAGAAACCGTCACGTGGCCAATGTCTTTTGGCAGCATGCCGTGTTGGGGATGGTCAATCAAAAAATTGGAAAAAGCTGTGATCAATGAATATGTTACTTCTCTCGCCTTTTGTTGGGCAGTGATGCCTAAAAAAGTCTGAATTTCAACAAAAAAAAAAGTGTGAATGCTGCCGGACTCAAACTAAGGGACCAATTTAGCATAAAATTAAAACATTTCAAAAAAGAAAAAAAAAAAAAAAAAAAAAGTTGTTTTTTTCTAGACAATGTTTCTAGACAATGTTTAAATTTTCAGCACTCTAGCACCATTGGTACAGTCTGTTTGCGTGATAGATACATAGCCAGCAAGCCAGACCAACTTGAAAACTGAAGAAATCTATCTTGACAGTTTGGGTTGACAGTTTCTTCTAATATGGGGAAACAATGAAATTAATCCTGAACCTCAAATTTTTTAAAAAACTAAATATGATTATTAAGACAATTTTTTAATACCTAATACAAAAGGATAATATATTTAATTTAATCAAAATTAAATTTTTGAAAATAAATATTTTCAAAGATAGTTTAGCAAATATTTCTTGTTCAACCCAAAATTCCACAATTTTTTAAAAAGTGACTAAAATCTTTCCAAACAAAACAATATTTTAGTTTCATTGCATTTTATATTTTCCGATTCAGAGCACCTTTTCTACATCTCTGGTTAAAGTTTTGAATAAAATTTCAAATGATTTAATTTATCCAGGGACTTATCTTCATAGAAATGTGAATATTTATAGTGTACTAATATTTCATAGAGATTTCACAAAATTAAATAAATGGGTGATCGACTTTAAAATATTTTCAAATTTTTCTTTCAAAATACCCTCATCATAAATAGATTCATTCACAAATGAATGCAGTACTGAAAATTTCATTAGAATCCGATCATTAGTTGATTTTTTTTAGATTTTCACAATCTTTGTGTGATTCATCTGTTGCAGTTGTCAAAAGTATGCACGCGCACGCACACATCCCTACTGTAAAAAACAGTTTTGGAAGAAAATAGATTACAATAGAAAATTTATTTTCATAAACTAAATTATTTTGAATTAGCCCTTAATTACTGTGCTAATCAAATGTTTGGGGAACGCTATTCGAATTTTGGTATCAATATTTTAGCATGATTAATCAAAAACATGCTAATCGGTTCCTTGTCTTAGTGAGCAACAATTTTACTAAATTCATTTTCATCAAATCTTTTACTAAATTCATTTTCAACATTTTAAAATTACTTGAGTGACTTAAAAAAGTCAAATATGTTTAACAAAAACTGAAAAAAGGAAAATAACAGATGGCAAAGATATTCAGACAATTAAAAATCCTTGGAAAATTCATAGACTAAAATGGATAACCAAGAAAAAGAGTGTGTGTGTGAAAATGACAGTTTATAAACTAGAAAGCACTCTGAGAGCGCATACCTCTGTCATTGTCACTAAAAACTGAATGAAAATAGATATGTAGAGGAGGTAACTGTAAATATTTCTGGATCCTCCCCAAAATTTAATCAAGTCTTCCTTACCCTACCTACCCTTCCAGAAAATGTCATTGGAATTCATTAAGAACTTTTGGAGATATTGTGTGGATAAAACATGAGTGAATACATAAAAGTATGAAATTAATGAAAAAATACCTCTCAATCGGAACAATAATTCCTGGATCCATCCCAAAATTTAACCCATTCTTTCTTACCCCATGGTCTACCCTTCTAGATAATTTCATTCAAATTTATTGAGAACTTTCGGAGATATTGTGTTGACAGACACAAGTGAATATATATACCCCTTCCAACTTCATTGGCCAAGGTAAAAAAATATATTTTTTAAAAATCAATGTTTAGTTTGTTCTAATTGAAAAGATACTGTCTATAACTTTGAGAAAAGTCATTAACATACCAACTTTTGTTCAGATAATCTAATATTTTCTTCCCATCTTTGATTTTGTTCTTCAGGTATAATATGTAAAATCTGTAAGGAAAGAGACCGATAACAGAGACTCTTTCCTTACGAATATTACAATAAACCTGAAGAAGGCTGTAGAATGAATTGGCCGAAACGTGTCACCATCAAAGATGGGAAGAAGAGATTAGATTGTTCAAACAAAAGTCGGTATAAAAGTTTCAGAACTGATAAAATAACATTTGGGGTAAAACATAAGTTTTCATTCTTGAGTTTATTTCTATTTCATTCAAAATTACACAACGTGTAGGATAGAAAATAAAGTGTCAGAATCTTACTTTAACAAGAACGAACATTCCGATGAAGGAAAAATAGTACAAAAATACAATTCAGAGTTTTTTTTATTACTGTATTCCTGCCCTATAAGATGCACCTATGATTTGGCCAGAAATATTTAGGGGGGGGGGGAAACAAAAACAAAAAAAAACCTGAAACCATTGTAGAAATGAATCTAAAAGCTGAAATTATGGTAAAAATTGTAAAAAGATCAAATTTGCAATAATAGAAATTCAATATAAAATGCAAAACAAATTATGTATGGCAATTAAAACAATATGTTAATGTAAGACCACAGAAGAAGTGGAAATTAGAATTCCCAAACTCCTTCGGGGTATAAGACGCAGGGTGCTTTTTGGAGGAATTCTTTTTTTTTTTTTAAAGTATGTCTTATATGGTGGAGAAATACAGTACTTATTTTTATATACAAAAGCAACATTTTACATACACACACAAATGCTTAATAAAGAATAAAAAGAAAAAGATTAGTTCAAAACTTACCACTTTCAAGATTTTAGTAGTTATAATAAGGACTATCATTTTAAATCCGTTTGTGTGCCTATAAAACACTTATTCATTCTATGACACCGAAACTTGGTGTTTTGGTTTTTTAAATTTCCAAAGTTTGAATCGAACTTTGCCTTTTACTTTAATCTCCATACAAATTAGATTACTGGGATTAGATTAAAGAATGGACAACACAGGTAAATTTGCGGAAAGAATTGATAACGCATGCATATTCCAACCTGGCACCAACATGACTGTGGGCTTTCTTGCGCTAGTGTAGAATGGAAAGACTTGAAAAGAGGACACAAAAAGTGTTGAGAGAAAGAAGAAAAATTAATGGGGGGTGGTGGAATTAATGGGAAAATTAATTGGGGTTTGGGAATTAATAAAGAAAATCCGAGCTAAGCTAATAAAAAGCGTGTAGAGGACTTGATTCAATTTACATAAACACGATATGGCCCGTTATGCAGCACACATCTCCGCGCGTTGGGCGAGAGCACACGATGCATGGGAGATGGTGGTGTGTTGCCTAGCGAAATCAGTGTACAGAGGGAATTCTTTAAAAGCAAGATAAGCAGACAACCATCGTTCAAACCTGCTGCTGCTGTTGCAGCAGTTACGGCTGCTTCTACACAGACGAACACACGCGCACAGAGCGGCACAGAGAACGTCCTTAGTCGCTTCCCACTGAGCAAAGCTAAACGATGTCTCTCTCTTTGTATCCTGGAACAAATGTTGATGAAACTCTTGTGCTACCACTACCATCACAGCTAAACAAACAGAATTGCTGGCAGGCTCAATGTTACACACATCCCACCTTTATTCTCATCCAAAGAGATGGGGGACTCATCTGAATTTATTTAAGGCACAAAAGATAGAAAATTGAAAAGAAAAAAAGAAAAACAAAGAGTTCCAACTTTTGTTTGGACAATCGAATGTCTTCTTCCCATCCTTGATGTTGTCAACTTAATGTTTCGGACACTCCATTCTACAGCCTTCTTCATAAATCAAGAAAAGAGACCTCTTGATATTCATTTATTGAATTTTATTTTTTAAATAATTCTTTTTGTTAAACTATTTATTCGTTTTACAATTATTATTGTAAATATTT
>VCCN01006731.1:938663-954433 GCA_006491835.1 Architeuthis dux | reverse complement strand
CAGAGATCTCCAGGTGTCAGAGGGCACTATCAGAACTGTGGTCCACGAGGACAATACAAGTTGTATGTGATGAGGAGAGGTCAGTTCATATCGGCAAAGACACAGGAAAACCGGATGATCCACTCAAAGCGGTTACTCGTCAAGGTCAAAAACCCTGAAGAACCTGACAGGCTCTGGTTTTGGCCTCCCAACTCGCCAGATTTAAATCCCCTGGACTACTACGTGTGAAGCGTTGTTGAGAGGGAGACCCAATCAACAGCCCCACAATACCAAAGATTCACTGAAGGCCGCCATTGTCAAGATAATCTCAGAAATGAATAAGGTCCATTTGATTCAGGCATGCCAACGCTTCCGGTCCTGCAATCAAGCAGTCATTGATGCTGAAGACGATTATATAGAATAAACTCGTAAAATAGCTATTTAAGAACATGTGTACAAATTTTCATGAAAATATAGTTCTTTTTTGCTCAGATATGATTAAATTTGTCCTCAAATACCCTACACACCCTGTATAAGTATTAGTAAATGAGACTGGAGAATATGAAGTGGACTTAGAAGATTGTTCGTTTGAGAAATATCCAATGACTTACTGACAAAACTTTGAAAACAGTTATCAATTTGCAGCACAAATCAACCAATTAAATCAGTCAGGTAAGAAATTAAAAACCTGTCATTTTATATTAATAGAAAGGCAATCATTTAATTCCCATTTAGTTAATCAGTAAAAATAGATGAACTGGTTTACTTGCAAAAGATTCAGAATAATTGACAATGAAAATTATCAAAGGGAGAACACCTTCCACAATAACATATACAGGTACTACACCTTGATTAGTACAATTAGTTTGTTCAAAAATGCTCCATACTTTTCAAAACAGCACTGTTCAAGGTCTTATAATTTAATGGGTTTTTATCAGCTTATACTTAGTTACATTAAGTAGAAATCAAATGATGGATAATTTTATATCCGACAGAATATGATAATTATAAAGACTCCAGCAATGTGTAGGATTAGAAGTCTCCTGCCTACCATGAGAGTTTTGTTAGCTCAATCAGTAGAGCAGAACTTGCATTTAAGGTTGCTTCCAAGGTGGATGCGGGTTCAATCCCTGTACAGAGCTTGTTTCTTTATTCACATTTACGATTTAGGCCGCTTGTTTAGCAGTCGCTCACACCGGCGCCGGGCAAATATAGGTTCTCAACTAATAAATGTCTTTATAATTATCATATTACCTTAATTTGTACAGCAATACGTTAACCGTACTACATCAAAACCCGCACTAATCAAGGTGTTCCTGTACAATTATATTTATTCAGATTATAACACCGGCTGAGTAGATGCTTCCTTCAAGACAAGCAAGATGAGAATATTGATGTTGGGTGCAGCAATTAGAATATCCTCAGAATTAATCAATATAGCATCTTTTGGGATTGACCAAGCCCAAGGCAGATGCAAATTAAGCGGCTGCTTAGGACCCCTTGGCCACCAGAGCTAGGGTACCCGAGAATCAAATTCTGCTCCAGGCCCCATAAAGTTTTGGGCCAGCCCTGGACCAAGCAGATCTCACCAGAGGGGGGGGGGGAATTCTCAGATCAAAGAATCAATTCAGAGGGCTCAATTAGCAAAACTAATTGGCTTCAATTGCGTAATTAAATAAACCAAGAACATTTTATTTTCAATGAAACTGACAGAGAAAAAGAGTTTCTGACCAGCCATTCCTTCCCTCTTTGGGCCCAAAATCCAAAATGGCTGCCCAGGTACCCGTGTACCAACTTTGTGTTTTTATTTCAAAAAGACAAAAGCTTTTGCAACCGGATGAAGAGTAATATTCTTGATTCCACATTTACAACTTCAATAAAACCGGACATATTACTACTGCTTTGTCAGTTTTTATATCTGTTTACCAAAATCTCAAACAGAACTGAACTTTACTTTTTTAAATTTAATCAATTCATCCAATTGTTTTGGCTTGCAAAAAGCAGAGCATCTATGAGTAATATAATTAATAAATACAGCTTTGAAAACATCTTTTCATTATTTAATTGATTGGAATGATATTAGACACACATTCATAATTCCTTGTATCATAATGGTGTATAATAATATTAATCACAGCTACCCACAACACTGGTTTATTGCTGGGTTTGGGTTATTCATGTGAGCTAACAATTATATCTATCTATGTATCCGGACACCGCCCAGCCCTAACTGTTCATAGTAGAAACTTAAATTTTTGCGTGTGCAAGAAAAATAACTTATTCGATGATCACCTTTTTAATTGATCATCACCAACACAGCATGCTGCCAAAATACATGGGTTTCTATTGACCAGACTTTTTAAAATTTGTTTTTTTTATTACAGGCTACAATAATGTTATCATTTTTATAACAGCATGTTGAGTACTGAACTATGTATATTTGCAAAGTCACATTTTAATAAGTCAAACACAGGAATCGGAATTGGAAAAGGTAGGAATTTTAACCGTGAATAATGAAGAAGACCTGGAGGTGTCATAGCTCGTCTGGTAAATATTTTGATTTTTGTTTTTACCAGTGAGTGTTATAGTCAAATTGCACTGGATACAAGGATTCACTTGTGTATAATACGCACCCCTAACTTTTAGGCTTAAAAATCGGGGGTATTATACAAGAATAATTATGGCAATCCTCCTAAGGAGGAGACAGATCTCTACACTATGCTCAATAACGCAAGCCAAAGGTCTCCTCCTCCCCTGACTGCGAGTGATAAGAAATGAATGAATGAACCAGTAAGTTTGAGTTTTCATATGAGAATGAATGTTGCCAAATTATTTTTTTTTTAGTAGCAGTAGAAGATAACAGGGTAGAATTAAGATTAGTGATGAAAAAAGTCCAATTAAGTGATAAAGGGTAACCATCTGGGTTGGGGGGGGGGGTGAAAGGAAATGCAGGACATCCCTATTGTTAGGAATTTAGACATTTTATCAAGGCCTCTATTTGATACTAAGAGAAAGAGAAAAAAAAAAAAAACATTTAAAAATTTATTTTAGTTAAATACAGGAATACCTTGAATAGTGCGGTTTTGATGGAGTACAGTTAAAGTATTGCTGTACAAATTGATGTAGCTAAGTATAAACTGAAAAAAAACAAACATTAAATTATAATGTGGTTTTGAATAGTACAGACAATTTTGGACGAATTAACCACAGTAGTCAAGGTGTAGTACTAGTACATCCAATAATTTCTCATTAAATCTCGTAAACAACATTGAATCATTTATTGGAAAGAAAGAATCAATAAAGGTTTTCCATAACAAAATTTCAGTAATGAATTGGTCTTTGTTTTATAAGCAATAATCTGAAATAGATGTGTGTGATTCTACGTTTGCAAGCTTAGTAAACTGATATATTGATATAAGTCGCGCTAATTAATGAAAATTTAAGATGAAGTATTGATTGGAGTAACTAATTACAAAAGCACATTTTGTTGGCTAATTTCATTGCTGAGTATTTGCTTTTTCTTAAGATGAGGAAAGATCAGAAGAAGAAGGGCTATGGATTTGTTTAAGGGAGGATCCCAATTGGCCAGGGAGTGATCCGTACACTATGATCTCAGGACCATCCACAGCGGCACGTGTGTGATGAGAGATGCATTATCAGGTGATGACACTGCAATGGATTGCCGCTCACGCTCAGTCTGGGGTCGTGCCTTTTTACCCTTTCTTTCAGGCATTGGCTTCTGTCTCTGCAGCCGTTGGGAATCACAGTGATGATAGTTCATGCTAAGCCGGGTGTCAGAGGGAGGCTTGTTAAGAATACGGTTTTGTTTGGCCTTGTTAGATGAATTCTCCGAGAAATATTTCCTTGTGGAAATTGAGTAGTTTGGGTCACCATTGAAATGAAGTGTTTATAGAGAAATGTATGCATATATTCTTTAGTACTGTGTGTATATAAACTTTGGTCAAATATACATGCAAAAGAAATATAAGCAAGACATATGTTTCTATAAAAATATAAACATTTAACTATAAACAAAAGAGTATTTGAGAAATAAAGAACATGTATGTTACAGAACATCAGTAATACAAAATGATTGATAAACAATAATGAACATATGTGATTAAAGCATGCTGAAAGGAAAGAGAAGATAAAAATGTGCACAATGAGAAATTAGCTTTGAAGCAATTTTAAATGATATTAAGAAAGGAGTTTTACGTCTGTCTAATGCAGAAGGGCTAGTGAGCGTTTGGACAATTGTGCTCTTGCATTTAAATGCAATGTACGGACTTAGATGTAGACAAGAACACTGAAAGGCTCTTAGCTAGAAATGGCAAGCTATTTGTGTTAGATTTATATTTTAAATCTTCCTATGAGAGCTTATTTTAAGAGCTATCTTGTTCTTTGTGGAAAAATGTGTCTACATTATTACTAAATTTATTGTAAATTTTGTATTTCTAAACTTAAATGGAAAATATATAAAATATTATTTTTGTTCAATTTGAACAGTAAAAAGTTGTTGATAAATGAATAGTGCTGTTACAGGCTAACAGGAGCTACACCATGTCTAGGGTGACCTGGAACTGTGCAAGGCAGAGGCATTCAGCTCCATGGGGGATTTTTTTTGCATACCGCAATATACCCGCATGCATTTAAAGTAGTTGTATTAATGTTAGAAACTGCCAACTGTTTCTTCAGTTTTTAAGTAAGCATAGCACATACAGGCTTCACCAATAGAGCTAGAGGGCTGAAAATTTCAACATTTACTTATTTTGTCTAGAAAAAAAAGTTTGTTTCTTTTGTTTTTTGAAAAATCATCCCAAAATAGGTTTTTAGTGTGTGTGTGGGGGGGGGGGTTCAATTTACAGTAACTTTATGCGAAACTGATCCTTTTATTTGTGTCCGGCAGTTTTCATGCCTATTTTCTTTTTGAAAATGTGGACTTTTTAGCGATCCAACATAAGGCGAGAGAAGTGACTTATTCATTGATCACCCCCTTTTCCAATTTTTTAACAAGGCATGCTGCCAAAAGACTGTTTCAATTGAGTGCCTAACCAGAGCTGTTTTAATTTTTTTTGATAGCCAATTTATCACAACATAAGAATTCGGTTTAACATTCAAAAGCAAGAAATAGCTGCATCATCTTTTCCCAAGCCACTTTCTGCCTCTTAAAACTAAAATCTTTCGTTCAGAGATAAATCAAAACCAGACAGGTAACTAGTTACTTTCTGTCAAAGTGGGGAAAACATAATTAGTCACTATCTTCTTTCAAAATCAAATTAGGATTTTTGAGGCAAAGACAAGAAAAAAGATAAAATCTATTAAAAAGAAATTTTCTCAAGAATAAAGAACATGAATGTCAAGCACTTAAATTCTAGCTTTTACTTTTTGGGAGGGAGTTGGAGACGGTGGTCACATTAGTTCATCCGTCCGTTTTTATTCTCCTTTATTTTACTGGAGCAATTTATTATAATCAACTTCCATCCAAGCTTCACTAGAGCCCCATTAACCATACATTTTGGGAACACGTTCCTTACTCTGTCAGTTGCCCCACCCCTCAAGATGCTGGACAGGAAGTTGGTCTTTTCTGGGAATCAGAGTTGTCCATCAAATTGACATGACAACACAAACACAAAATTCAAACACTATCATTTGGCAATCGGAGTTGCCTGCAGTGGCAGGACAGACTTTTTGCTAATGAAGTCACCTACAAAGTGCTAAATATCTTATATTTACTTTAGCTTTCATCAACTGGGATGATTTATTCCACAGTGGCTGCTGTACTTTATAAGTCACAAGCCTTACAGTAGTTTGTAAAGGACAATCTTTCAATGATAGAAAGAAAAAAGAAAAAAGACTTATTTGATCTCTTGTAAATATTATCAGTACTGATTATTTACATCCATGTAGTAATTATTAAAGTAAATAAGTTTGTTTCAACTTAATATTGGGGGGGGGGGAGTTGGGCAGAAGAATACCTTTACGGTAAGACCACCTCCCTTTACAGAGCATTGTGTTTTAATGTATGTTATTTTCTTAAATAAAGATTTTTTTTTTCTTCTTGAGGAATGAAATTCAATATTGGTGAGGGGAGTAATGCTAATGGGTTTTTTTTTTAAAAAGGCTGACGAAGGCTGCAGAATGGATTGGCCAAAATGTAAGAACAAAAGGAAAAGTGTGCCCAAAACTTTGAATGAAAATGTATTTTGGTTTTTAATAACAGATGTTTGAAAAGTAAGAAAGTCACAAATTGGACTCTATAATTACAAAAAACTTGGGACTTTTCCAAAAGGCAACCATTGAATCATTAATGTCAATGCGTATTAACTCTTAAATTGATGGACCGCTTGTATTGACAGTGGAACTCTTCAATGAATAGAATTAAAAATAATGGAACTCGTCTGTGAAAAATATTTTTTAAATTCACCTAATGGTCAAAGGGGGATAATTTCATCCAGGAGTTATTTCCCATAATTCTTTTTTGTTTTTTTGTGTGTGAGTGAGTGCAAGACAAATGCCAGCACAAAGTTTCCATCAGAAAAGATTAATGGGCCAATGGTTTCTTAATAGCCTTTATAATCAGACAAGACAGGTTTATTGCAAATCTGTTGTGGCTACAAATAGAACAGCTTTAACACAAGACTTTTTAAACAAATATTCTTTGAAACATTTGAGAATTGGTCAACAATTAGAATATCTGAAGGTTGTTATTATTCAGGTTTGGTAGCAGATACAAGAATCATTTTCTTTACTTTAAATAATCAAATGTCAAGCTTATATAAAGACAAATGTCCAAAAACTAATCATTTAACAGGGATTTTTAGATTATGTGCCTTAACAAAATTCTAAATGGAAATTAAAGAGTAACAACAATATTATCCTGATTTATTTTTTATTAGATGAAGCATTGTCAACCATTATTAATTTTTGACTAGTATTTCTTTCACCTTAATTTTAGTTGCTTTTCATCTAGTAGTATTAGTAGTAATATTATCCGGATTTATTTTTTATTAGATGAAGCACTAGACTGGTAGCCAACCATGGATAAAGTGCCCAAGCTGGGAAGAGAAGAGATGGATTCATGCCTTTACCAAGGGCATTAGTGCAAACTGAACACAAACTGTCGCAGCCAGAGTTTGGACTGTTCACTCATTCCATTCTCTGTGCTATTAACCATTGGGCCACCCACACCTGAGTTTACCCAATACCAACTTGTCATTTTATTGGCAGCAGATTAGCATTAGTTTCTCAAAATAGAAGCATTGAACATCAAATGCTTATGAATTGCAGAAGCATTGAACATCAAATGCTTATGAATTGCAGAAACTGGAGCTTTGAAGTTATTAGAAAACACAGTGTGGAGGGGATATTGTCTAGAACATCAAGCAGGGGTTGGCAAACTTTTGGGGGTGGAGGGCCGGATTAGAAAGGTTTTATGTCTCGTGAGCCAAAGTGAATAAAAGATGGGAACACAGATTGTAGAGTAATGAAATATTTTTAGCTATAAAATTTGGATTCATTTGTGGCCACTGCAAAAATGAGACTATTGCTCTATTTTTCAATATTGAATTTTATTGTTGAATATTCCCTCCAAAACAGGTTTTTAGTGGAGGGTTTAATTCACAATGTAAGTTTATCTTAAATTGGTCCCTTAGTTTGTGTCTGGCAGCATTCACGCTTGTTTTTTGAAAATTTAGACTATTTTAGTGATCACTGCCCAACAAAATAAGAGAGAAGTAACTCATTCATTGATCACCTCATTTTCCAATTTTTTTTAATTGATCACCCAACATGGCATGCTGCCAAAGGACATTGGTCACTAGATGGTTTACTTTTAAAGCTCATTTATCTCCAGTTTTCATTTGTAGAACTGAAATTAATGACAGTGAATTTCCCAAAGACTTTAAATCTCAGAAGGGAATGACAAGGGCTAAATAATGGGGAGGACAAGAAATGCGATGAATAATAGATTGCAGATAAAATGAAATAAAAGCAAAAGACAAACTAGAAAGCACTCAGATCGCATACATCTGCTAACGTCATTGTCATTAAAAACCAAATGAAATTTTGTACATATTATGCCAAAGGCCGGACCAATTATTTGTCAAATTTAGAAAGAAATTGTTCAACATGTTCAATAAAACAGTCAAGTTCAATGTCACCTTTTTTATTTGTCGGTAAAAATGCATATAACATTTTTAGATCTACTCGAGTACTTTAAAATGGTATATAAATGAGCTTTCTAGGTGTAAAAACAACTGAGATATTGATTTTCAAACTTTGTCATTACCTTCAAAAATTCACATTTTTGGCAAAGTTCAGAGGTCAGTATCGCCGGAACCCTTTGGTCTAGAAATGTGAGACAGGTACCATTCAATCTGTCTCAAAGATCTAATAGTTGCCAAATTTAGAAAGAGGGAAAAAAAAAAAAAAAAAAAAAATCCATAATGGTCATGGTTTGGCCCCTTGTTGATTTGACATGGAATTACCCATAGTTACGATGCAGGGGAGGTAACTGTAAAAGAAGTTCCTGTATCCACCCCAAAATTTAATCAGTCCCTCCTTAGCCTATGGCCCACCCTTTCACAAAATGTCATTGAAATTCATTGAGAACCTTTGGAGATACTGTGTGGACAGAAAAACATGATTGAATACATATACCTCTTCCAACGTTGTTGGCACAGGTGAATAATGACACTGATCCCCCCACCCCCGCACCCAAAGTTTTTTTAATCCCTGAAAGGAAGAGAAATCTGATGAATAATTGTTTTGCAGATAAAATTTTTTTTTAAAAAAGTAAAATCCAAAGAGAAATTATCTGAAGATGTTCAGCTGAAGAGATAAAGGAGATTCTGAATGGAAGGCATCAAGGAAGCCTTTGCAATAATTGAAGATTTATTTTTCACTTGGAAAGATTTGTGTTTAATTAATCAGAAACCAAGGCTTTGAAATAAGGTCACATGATGCTGAAAGCTGTGGAAACGTGACCGTTTGAACACCAACCCCACCCCCAATATGTACGACACCCTCATATACATTATATATGAAATCAAATGATGGATAATTTTTATATCCGACAGATTATGATAATTGTAAAGACATTAGTTAAGAACCTATATTTGCCCGGTGCTGGTATGAACGACTGCTAAACGAGCGGCCTAAATTGTAAATGTGAATAAAGGAACTCGTTTCTTTAGTTACATTTACACCGCTCGTTTAGCAGTCGTTCACACTGGTGCCAGGCAAATATAGGTTCTCAACTAATAAAGGTCTTTATAATTATCACATCTATATCTATATCTATATCTATATCACTTTGTAACATGTGCTGTGTTTGATCAATATCCCTGAGTCAGATGATAGACAGAGGGCCACGATTCCGGGAGCACGAAAGCTCACATGGGCAGACAAACAGCAAATATAATGTGCACTCTGTCAATGTCCCCAGGTCAAATTACAGTCAGTGAGTCACTATTTCTGGGGGTGTCAGAACAATGTAAACGAAACACGTATCAGCAGCCGCTCGTGTTTATGGACTTTCAAAATGTGTTCAAAGTGTTAAAACACACAGAAAATAGACAGCCTGCAAAGAAGGTTATTTTTTATTTCTTTTTTTTAAATGTGATCATAACCTTTAGAAGTGTGCATTCTTTTTTTAAGGGTGCCAAGATGTTGTGCACTTGATAACTTTGCAAGCCTGTAATTTGTGAGTGTGTTCCTGTAGGACTGAAATCGATATGAAATTGATACAACACAACTGCAAAATTCAAACACACTATCATTTGGCAATAAGACTTGCCTGCAGAAGCAGGACACACTATTGCTCTGTGAATAAAGTCACCTACAGTCAATCCTTTAAGTGCCACCATCGGGCTACATCCAAATTATGGTAATTACTTCTCTTAGTGGCCTGACTATTGTGATTTTATGACAAACCAAGCTTTGAAAACCTCATCGAGGTGGGTAACTCTGATAACAGAATTGTTAAATGCTAATTGGAAAAGTAATTTGCAGTCTGACTGATCCTCCTGGGAAAACAAAACACAAATCTTGGTAGAATCCACAAAGTCTTCCACGGTTTTATAACTACTAGGCCTTTAAGCGAAGGCTTTTAAAATTCAAATAAACATTTGTACAGAATATTTTATTACGTGTGACAAAAATAGGGTTCCAGAATGAAGTTTGGTTTATAGCAATTTTTCTTTTCGTAACTACCAAACAAAACTTTACACTTTTTAAAGTCATATAACTTTAATATGATTGAGCAAAATTATTGATTTTCCTTTTACTTCATTGATAGGCAGTTGTTAGTCTTATATGAAACCCTAACCATGGAAGTAGGATGCTGGTAATATCACTACTACTACTACTACTGTTGCTGCTGTGTAAGTTTCCTTTTTTTACCCAATTCTGTTGCTGTATTGTTTTAAAATTATTAAAAATCTAAAGAAAAGTTGTAGAAAATCAACAGGAAAATAAATTTTGTTTGAGGCATGTGTTTTTTTGTTTTTTTAAAAATAAATACATTTATACCATAAAACAGGTGTTTCCAGACCCCCAGTGCACCGTCCATTATGTCCCCATACCCTCTTCACCTGACATTCTAAATAAGAATCATCATCATTCTTTAAAAAAATTTAAAAAACAATAAAACGAAACAAATAAATAAAAACCAACAAACAACCTATTTCTCTCGTCTAGTTTATTTTTACTTAGTGGGATTTTTGGTTTTGTTTTCCTGCAGTCAAAATATGTAATCTTAGCACATTTTTTGATAATGCTATTCACTTACTGGAGTCAATATTAACAATATGTATGCAGAGGCCAGCTTAAGAAGCCCTGCTTTAAAATATACATTTGTATAATTTATCCATACATAAATAATCCCATCATTTGTGAGAGATACTATGCTCATCTAAAAATAAATACATCAAAATGAAGCACCCCCCTCCCCAAATATCAAGTTGTTTTGGAGAATTAACCGGGGGGGGGGGGGTAGATCATTGTATACTGAAACAAAACATGACATTAGGTTAGAAAAAAGAAATAATAACAGTTATCACCCTTTTGACTGTCCATGCTACAAAGTGCTGTTGACACCTAACATCTCTTAAATCAATCATCAACCAACTCGTATAAACAATGTTGTAAAACACCCACTTTAACCTTTGAATAATGTTGATAGTTACCCCTACTGTCAGGGCCGGCCCAAACCTTTATGGGGGCCCTATGCAGAATTTGGTGACCACAGGGCCCTAAAGCAGCCACTTAGTTTGCTTAAGCCTTGGCCTTCTGTTAAAATAAATATTTTCAAGAGTTTCAAGCAAAAACTAAAACTTTTTTCTTTAACACTTAAATTCATAAACAGCTTGTAATTGACAGTGAATAGCATAAAAATGGTGGAACTCTTCTGTGAATGGAATTTAGATAAGATTCAAATGGTCAAAGGGAGATAATTTCAATTAGAAGTTATTTCCCTTGAAATTGACATTCTATTTCCTTTGTATGAATTTAAGAGTTACAAAACCCAGTTGAGCAATCATGAAATTAACTCTTTTTCATAGAATCCTCTTTATCTGGGGGGAGGGGGGGCTAAAATCTTGGGACACTATGCAGCTGCCCAGAATTCAAGTATTTTGTTTTTAAATAAGCTTTAATTGAGTGTCCCCAATGTGCATGTACATTGTAATAACTTAATGAATTTCTAATTGGTAGAAATAAAATAGAGAAATTATTAAATTAGCCAGAAAATATTTCTAATAGAGAATATGTAAAAATCACAGTAGCCACAAAAAGATGGCTCAAAAGGTAAACGTAACCTTTGTTGTCCAGCCCCGATCATTCGTCAGAACTTGGAGGATTTAAAAAAAACAAAAAAAACTGGGTGATAAATGAGGGGAATTTGGGGAAATGTATTTTTGTTTTTTCTTTATTTCCTGCTGAAGCGTGTGTGTGTAGGGAGGGGGGGTTGGTCTTATATGCTATTAAATCCGGTAGATGAAATATCCAAAGAAGTTAGGAACGATGATCATCACTTGAACATTTTAAAAATTCAAGACTTCTAATGAACATTTACAAAACAGTCATTTTGTATTTACTTTCCAAGCTGATTTATAATGTTATATATAAGGAGGTCACCTTGTCAGCACAACTTATTAGTTAATGAAAAAACAGTTTGTATAAAAAAATGTTTTTCATAATTAAGTAAACATTAATATTCATTTTTGACTACCATTCACCTTCACCTTTTTAGTTGCTTTTTATCACAACTCAACTCAGGTTGTAGATCCACAGCTGTTAGAAAATGGCAGGAATCAGAAATAAAGAATTTCCCAATGAGATTCAAACTGACTTCCCTTTTGCCAAGGGAAGTCTGGTAAACGCACAGCTGTTCTTATCATCTGAGCTACGAGAATTCTATGGCTTAGCAGAAATCTAGCCCTTAAACCTACTCTCCATTCCTGATTTCTCCAACACCATACTTGTTTGTTTCTGTACTAGCAGTATCAGTACAGCAATTATCTTTTGGGTCTATTTTTATTAGATGTGGTACACATACAGTGGGGTCCAAAGGTTTAAGACAAAATAGTTATTTCCCTTCAATACAGACATAGGTGAAAATAATCCCTTACTTAAAAATTGTTTTTGATCACAAGACGAGGTTAGAAAACAGCAAAAGAGAAAGATTAAAGTGCGTATCAAGTAAAAAAAAAAAAAAAAAAAAAAAAAAAAAAAAAAAACTTCATATAGCTCATTGCAAATAAATTTCCTTTTAAGATTTTCAAGACAAAACATTTTAAAATTAAATTGAAATAATTAAAAATTAAAAATTGTATTACTTTTTAAAAACATTACTTTTTTTTTTGTTTGAACAGTCTGTTGCTAGTTATATTTACTAGCTACAATATTGTATTAAAATAAATAAAATAACTGTATAAAATCATTGTTATTAAATTTGAACAACCGTGTCGGTTATTACTTTAGTTTTAAAATAAAGTTTACACCACAAATTTACTTAGTTTTGTCTTTGAAATAGTCTTAAATAAAAGAAAAATTATTTGCGATGAAGTGGGAAATATTTTTTTTGTCTTAAATCTTTGGACCCCACTATTGTATGTGTACCGATGAAGTATTGTAAGCCATCATTATTTTAATTGTTGACTACTAATTTACTTTGAAAGAAAAAAGTAAAAAATTAATTGTTTACAATACTTCATCTAATGAAAACAAAAGATAAATGAAAACAGAGTTGACTGAAATCTTGTAAATGTTTATTTTCTCTCTTACAAGAAAAATGTAATTCTTAGAAATACGAAATATTTACGTAAACTATTTAGCCACATTGGAATCTAAATTCTTCTGTAACTACAAAATATCAACATTTGATCCCTGTTACTTCCCCTGCATTTCTCAGCAAACTTAGTATGAGTTATTGCCCTTTAACCAACAACTTTCTCCATTTACAATGAATTCAAGATTTGTTATAAAAGGGAGCAAATCAAACAACTTGAGAATCTAAAAAGAATTCCCCAATATTTAATCCCCTAAATAAAACACCCAAATACCACTTCGTTTCTACAAACCTGTAAAAAATAAGTAAACAAGTCTACATTCAAAGAATTCCTTAAAAATATTTTAAATGTACAGCAAAACTGATTTTAACATGTCCCAATTCAGATATAACGCAATGGTTCAAAGTTCATTTTATGTTTTCTTTTCTACCGCTAATATTTATCTTATATTATTTCGTTTAAAATAATAATTACTATTTTATTTATTAATCCTCTTTATTCTATTTTTCATTTCCTGTTGTCTGCAGACCGAGGAAGTGAACCACATAAAAATCCTCCAACTCCGAAGTATTCCAGATTTCACTCACAGCCAGCAAACATTTTACATTTAAGCAAGGAACACTCAATCACTTTTTAAAGAAATAAACTGTAAATGATTGTTAATAATGCTACCATAGTAGTGTTTACACATACATGTATTCTTGAATGTTTGGTACTCTTGTAATAGTGGGGTCCAGGGCTTAATTTGCATAAAAGAGTAAGAGTTATTTCCCATGCAACATTTTTTTATTTTAATTTGGGAATCTGGACATGCAAAAAAAAAAAAAAAAAATTCATTTCATTACAAAACAATTTAATAATAATTTGATATACAATTTTATACAAAGTTATTTAAATAGTTTATTTTAATAGAATAATGCAAGGGGAATAACTCTTAGTCTTTTACACATTACGCCTAGACCCCAATATTACAAGAGTACCAAATGTTTTAACGGAGTAGAATGTGAACAAAACAAATTTTTATAATTTGTGTGAATGTAAACATGTGGTTTTAAACTTAAAATACTTTGTTTATTAAAAAGCTTCACAAATAATTAATTGTTTCAATCTCAACTGTAACAACAATGGTTTGCAGAATTCTTTAATTCAAAAGGTAATTCATTTGCCAGAAGGTAAATGTGCGAAAAACAGGTCAAGTAAGGAGAAAAAGGATGTTAGGTCAACATTGGGTCAGTTTGAATAGTGATGTTCTTGAACCCTGATTTAGCACGATCCCATTTTTTGTGTGAACTTCAACAATCGCATTCTAACAACAGGGTTATACTGTACATATTCATAATTAAGATATGATGGAAAATAAAAACATTGCCAATCAAACAATTTTCATTTTAAACATCTGCATGTAAAAAAGCTGCTGCTGATGGCAACCACAGGGTATTTATCTTTCATATCTAGTAAATAAAAATAATGACAACAAAGGAAAAAAAGATACCTATTGCTGACGATCAGGATTTTAGCTTTTAACAAACAACAAAAAAGCCATAATCAAAGACGAAATAGAAAAATCTGGGATGGCTGACCACATCTGGAAAGAGAAAGGTGAACACTATCCTTTCTGGGAAGAAATCCTGATTATAGACAGGGAATGCTGTTGGAAACTGAAAAATCGAAGCAGCAGCATACATCAACATGTCGGCTGAGTGTATAAGTCAGACAAGTGCAGATTTCAACTCGATGTGGCTTCTGCTTCTCAACAGGGACAAGGATGGAAATACAGGCCTAACAAAGAAAGGAAAGGAAAACACTCCTATCCTAGGTTATAAGTGTTGCTATCATTGGAGAGAAATCATTTCTGTTTACCACCCTCACATTAGGATAGTACACCTGAAGAAGGCCGTAGAATGGATTGGCCAAAAATGTGGTAGAAACAACAGGAAGGAGAACTATTTGAATTTAAAAAGTGAACAGGAAAAGTCAGAATATTTAAAAGATAGAACAAGTGAGTTTTGCTAAACTGACCCCAGTGCAAATCAAAACTAGTAAGCGACCGCCAAGATAAAAGTTGTAAAATTCAAGATGAGAACCACTTACCCATTGCAATGGCTTGATAAATCCTCTGGGCTCTTTGAGAACACTCAAATCGCGAACAGGTACAATCTGGAATAAAATAAAATAGATAATTTTGAAATTTTACATCAGAAATATTAAAATTACTTTTTGCATAACTATTACAAAGAGAACAGAATTCTAATCTTGAAAATAAAATCTTTTAAAAAAACAAGTGTAAAAATGCATTGTGTATCCAAATTTTTTTTTTGTGTGTAACACACTTGCCACGTCACCAGAAGAGTCCACTATGTAAAGATGCACAAATTGCCCACCTCTATGTAGTTGATTATTTTTATGACATAGAAATAGAATTTTACAAATGTTAAACTATATAAATAAAAATCCATAATTATTCAATGGTAGAATGTTATTTGTTAATTCTTTTTTTTTGGG
>VCCN01006731.1:805624-820207 GCA_006491835.1 Architeuthis dux | reverse complement strand
ATAACATAGGGGAGGTAATTGTTGATGGATCCACTTCAAAATTTAATCGCTCCGTCTGTAGCCTATTGCCCACCCTTTCACAAAGGGTGGACATACAGAGAACCTTTGGGGCTATTGTGTGGTATGGACAGTTAGCTAGGACATAGGGAGGTAATTGTGCATGGATCAACTCCAAAATATTATGACTTCCTTCATAGCCTATTAGCCATCCTTCATTGAAATTCATTGAGAATTTCTGGAGATATTGTGTGGTATGGACAGATAGCTACAATGTAGGGGAGGTAATTGTGCATGGATCTGCTCCACTTATTTTCAAATCAATTGCCCACTCTTCCACAAAATTCCATTAAAACTCATTGAGAACTTTTGGAGATATTTTGTGGTTGTGTCCAGTTAGCTAGGACATAGCAGAGATAATTGTGCATGGATGCATTACAAAATATCTTCAAAATTGTGAATAGCTCAAAATGACTTGCTCTTAGGCTGATGGTTCTTTTGTAAACTTTACCCAGCATGACATTTCCTTTCCAGTGATATACACTATGCCCATATTTGGAGAAATTGATTTCATCCTGACCTGGAACCAATAATGGCTGCCATCTTTAAATCAAGATGGCAGACAAGCGACCATGAACCAGCAAGTAATATGACAGTCATGGGTGTCCGCTGCCAGTTTTCCATGGGGTTGCAATAGGATATATTTCCAGGGAGGAGTGGGGGCAAAAGCATATATTTGGAATATATCTTAGCGGCCACCCTGTTACAAGCAAAGAATAATATCATCTTTTTATATGGGTACATTAAGTTGGGGTTACATAAAGCAATTGTACAGCACCATTATCCTTTATAGATTATAAGGTTTCAACCTCCAAACCCCCTCACCCTAGGTGAAAAGACCTGCAGGAGGGGGTGGGTTGCCTCGTTTGCACCCCCCTCCCCCTCCTCCGGCACCACTTTCACTCTCGGTATCAAAAACACACCTTCCGGCAAAGAGCACAGCTTATTAATGAGGCTTCAATACAATTCTAATGTAGGGTGACAGTTGTTTTGTTGTCATACTGCCATAAGTGGGTCTGTTGATAATTGGCATTTACAGGGTTAGAAATCTGGTGAAATGGTTTAACCAGATTTATCGAAGATTTTTCTTCACACACACAAACACGCATATTCAAGTATAGAGAATCCACATATATAAAAATGTGTATCCATTTATATATTTTTCATGAAATCAAATAAACGGATAATTTTATACCCAACAGAATATGATAATTATAAAGTCATTTATTAGTTGGGGACCTATATTTGCTCGGTGGCGCCAAGCAAATATAGGTCCCCAACTAATTAAATGTCTCTATAATTACCATATATTTTTCATGTGTAACACATTTCTACATCACCAGAAGAGTTTGCTACATAGAGATGGGAAATTCACCCATCTCTATGTAGTGGACACTTCTGGTGATGTAGTAGAAATAGAAGGTATCTTGAAAGTTTTGTGGAAATAAATAACTTTTTGTCGTCTTGCTGTCATAATTGGGTCTGTTCATAATTGGCATTTACAGGGTTCAAAATTTGTTTCAGTGGAAGAAATTCATGCTTAAAATTTTAGAAATTGAAGAGCCCAGGCTGTCCTGCTATTTGCCCATAGCTGGGAGAAAAAGTGATGGATTCGTGCCTTTCCCAGGGGAATTAGTGCGAAGTGAAGGCAAATTGTCTCAGCTTGATTTTGAACTCAGTTTTTTCAATTCCATTTTTTGTGCTGCTAACCATTAGGCCAGCTGTTCTCTCCGGAACTGCGTTGGTGTTACATAACAGGTGTATATACTCCTTGTTTGCTTTCGGCGCTGGTTGTTGTTGCACTGGTGTGTCCGGACTTCGGGAAGACGGAGGCCGGTCTCTGGAAAGAATTGGCCTGAAACGTAATGAAGGATCGAGACAGAGATGATTTCTCTGGCTAAAGAATATACTGTTTATTCGTAATTCACAGAGGTTCTTGTCACACAAAGATATTCCCATAAAACTGAGAGAGAGAAAGTGAGTGAGAGCGACTGTCGAGGCAACTTTGTCCGTATCTGGGGGACACTCTATTTTGTCTTCGCTCTGTCAGTCCTAATTATACTATCCTTGTTTATGGTTTCTAAGGGTTAAATTCATTCACCTTGTTTAGTCTATATATTTTGAATTTTAGCTATTTTGAATTAACCCTTTGCTCGTTTATGAAACAGATTTCTATTTTTAGTCGATGTTTTGACTCGCACTTCCTTTCCGCCTGAGTCACCCTTTGATGTTATCAAAAGTACCACTCTTGTTTATCAAAAGTACCACTCTTGTTTATCAAAAGTGTCAAGTCGATTGTTTTAGTTAGTTTCAATCTGTATATTTTGAACTTCCGATTTTTTTCTTTTAATTTATCTATCTATCTATCTATCTATCTATCTATCTATCTGTCTATTTTCATTTATGCACCCCTTTGCTATGGTACACTTTTACCCAAAGTAGGTTCATTAATGTGAACTGTTATTTGTTCTAAACTGTATCTTTTGGTGACTAATAATGTTATAAAGAACCAATCTATATTGATAGTGTAAACTATTGACTTGTCTCAGCTCATTTTTTGGCTGATTAAGTTTCTGTCAGGAATCTACAGACAGTTAATTACTTATCTTTATTTATCTATGTTGCTAATTAACTTTCTTGGTAGGCAGTCAAAAAAGATTCTTGACACTTTCACAGTGAATTAGAATCTTTTCTAATTAGAATTAGAGTCAAGTTTTATCAGAGATAAGAAAATCATGACATAAAAGATGATGCAGCAAAACTTCATATCCCAATGGCACTGTCATGGAGCATTCAATTGAGTTCAGGTGAGACCCATTTTTTCAACTTTTTAACATTTGCTATTGCCTTGAGATAACAAGATATGGTCACTGTTGAAGTCCTAAAGTCTCCAGAAAGTGCTTGAACAATTATTTGTCGGTCGTTGGTCTCTGCTGTTGATAAGTCTGAGAGAAATGGGATATGAAGTCTTGCAGGATCCTCCATATTCACCAGAAATTTCTCCTATAGATTATCATCTTTTCAAGCATTTTGAACTTCAAATTCATAATAAGGAAGTCTGAATTTGTAACCACTAAACCTAAACAATTTTATGAAGAGGGCATATTATCATTAGAGGATTGTTGGGAAAAGGTTATTGCTTCAAATGGGTCAGATTTTGATAGAATATTTACCTGTTTTTTGTTGAATATATCATCCTTCATATAACTATTCAAAAGAATAACATTTCATTTGTACCAACCTAATCATAAGTGTAACAGAAGTAACTCCCAATTTGTCCCAAAATTAATGCCAGTTCCAAGGGAAGCCACTATTAAATTATTATTAAATTACTAATAAAAGCAACTATTAAATAGTAGCTTCCCTTAGAAAGAATTGGCATTAATTTTGGGACAAATTGGGTGTTACTTATGGGACACCCTGTACAAGGCTTCTGTGATACCATGGTTATGCTAGATTTTACAAGTACACAACATATACGTTGTATCAGAATAAGTACTTTCATTTTTGCCTTGAAATGGAAACAAGGAGATACTGGCTGAGAGAGGAATGCCAGATGGTGGAAGGATGAGCTGTTGACAGGTTGGTTTGAGTACACTTGCCAACCTGAAGTGAAACACAGGCAGTGTCCTCGGCAAGGCTTTTGATCGGCGGTTGATGACACATTGAATACAGGTGTACCCCAAGGTGATTGGAGAAGGCATGAGTGTCCTCCCTACATCCATCGGACCCAACCCTAGAATTGAGGCTTTCCCATAAAAGAGAGTAGATTTTGTTTTTCAGTAAACTGGCGAACTCTTGTCGCTTTGATATCTGAGGCGGAGAAGGCAAAAGCATTGTACTGCAGTATGGTAAAACCAGAAAGCAACTTATTCAAGCCCCACTGAAAACGAGAGACTACAGAGTGAGACAGAGCTTGGTTCTACTTTCTAGACCGGAGCCTCCAATCCCCCATGAGGCTACCAGTAGTGGACTGCAGAGATCTTCTTCTCCACCTCATGAGAAAAGCAATAATTCTGACCTGAAGCAGATTTTATAATTGATTGCATTGCCTCCTGTACCAGACAGAAGACGATATATCAACTTGATCTTCAAATAAATGCTTTGTTATTGTTTGTAGCAGCATCACGTGTTCCTGTTTCCAGTAGTCTTGACTTAACTGCTTCGAATTCAGCACCCAGACGTCCATTGATCTTTGAACACAACGTGGGGGTGGTCGACGCTTGGTGTGGAGTGGATGGTGGCGGTCGAAGGGTGTGGTGGTACAATTGTTGCTATAAGACCAGGATTTTCAGAGAAACCAGAGGCCAACAGAAAGAACATACAAGGTATGAAGAATTTTCTTGTTCCTTCTTCCTTGTGTTACCTGTGTTCCCAGCACGTAGAATCATATTGCGTTGATAGCAATTGTGTTATTGGCAGTGAACTACCTTGCATTTGATTAGTTGGAATTGAGAATTTATTCTTATTTTGGTATAGAAATTGTTGTTGGATATATAGTGATACGCAATGGCAGACATTAACAATGTCGGGCGGGGACGGATTAGAGAGATTTCTCAGGAAAAGGGAGTTTCACCAGGCGGGAGGTCCTGGGCACTGTGGAGGGGGTTCTATAAGCCAACCCAGGGTGCTTGTTGGACATAGGGCAGGGGAGTGTCTGATGGGGGAGCATTGCCTATACCCAGAGAGAGGAAAGGGGGAAGGATCCCCAGGAGCAAGAGAAACCCCAGGAAATGAGGAAGGGCGGTCCTGTAGAAAGTAATAAGGAGGGTTGCCCGAGTTCATGTATTGGGTGGTCAGAGATTTCCCGGAAGATTTAGACAACAGGTAAGGTACTGTTGGCAGGATGTGAGTCCAATTCATGAGGAGGTGCTGTCTCCCCACAAGAAGACCGGATGAGTGCTATATAGTCCAGGAAGTTCCAATTATTCACCCCAGGAAGATACAGGTGAGTGGGAATTTGAGGACGAGATTCCACTGCCACGATTACAGAAATGAAAGGAGCCAGAAAAGTTAAGAGAGAATTGTGGGCAAAAGGGAAAGAGAGGGGAGGAGAAAGAGATGCCCCCTAGAGAAATTAAGACTCAGAGGATAATCCAACCCCAGGTGGATCAGAAGAAGGGTCAGTGGGGCCGAGTGGATCTGACCACCCCAATGCATGAAACGAAAAACTTTTACAAAAAATAATAAAAGTAAAACCACAATATAGCATTAGTAAGTGAGTGACGGGTGAGGAGTGTGTCAGGTGTTGGATATCTGTGCAGGCGCTTTGTTTGATGGTATGCAGACTGGTACTTCCTGTTCATTTTCTATACTCTTTGAGGGGGAGTGGGTGTACAAAATTTCAAGTTTCTACTATGAACGGTTAGGGCTGGGCAAAGTCTGGCTACATAGATAGATAAAATTGAACCCCCCTCTAAAACCCTACTTTGGGGGGGAATTTTCAAAAAACAAATAAAACAACATTTTCCCTACTCATTGAGGGGAGAGTGTGTGCACAAAATTTCAATTTTCTACTCTGAACAGTTAGGGGTGGGCGAAGTCCGGATACATAGATAAATAGATAGGTACATATAAATGTGTGAACACATGAATAACCTAAACCTTTGGTAGCAGTGATTAACAAATATCTATTGCAGATAGTTTGCAGAAATTTCTGATCTATTTACAAAATTAAAAATATGAAAGCTGGAATTGAACTTGAACTGTTTTGAGGGAATTGACTTTTTTTCACAAACAATTATTGAAAAAAAACCTCATATTTTTCATTGACAAAGAAAAGATTTTTGTCTGAATTCTTTTTCTTGAATTGATTAATAACCCCAAATTATCACCATCATTGAATTTATTTATAAAACTTATGTATATCAACAATTTGGCAGTAAACATTTCAGCCTACAATCCTATACTCTAATCATTGAGCTACATCTGCAGCTGTTTGCATTGATTCTTTATTATCTTACTAGTTTACCTGTGCCCTCAAAAAATGCTGGCATTTATGAAATGTATGGATATACACATTGCATTTTATATACGTGGATAACAGAGATTTGCATTGCAGTGACCTTGGAGAATAGCATTCTGTTGACCACAAATAGAATTTTATTATCTTTATATTTTTATTATTCCCTTAAACACTCAGTTACAATTTTTACTATGTCATATGAACATAAAATTCTATTTTAGGTTTGGTTTGTTGTTTTTAGTGGCATGTCAACCTTTTAGCAGGTCATTTAATGCCGAAATGGTCTTAGTTGGGGATATTGTTGAGTAGTTGTAAAAAGTTCTTTTTTTAAATAGAGTCTTTCGACTTTATTTTTTTAAAAAGAACATTTCACCAAAGTTGCAAGACTATTTAAAAAAAGAACCTTTCACCAGTCTTGTGACTTTAGTGAGAGGTTCTTTATTACAGGTGGCCCCTGTTTGGGGAGGTCTTACCCCTCTGCAGGGAATGCAGTTGGCATATTCTAGGCCCCAGCTGACAGGGCTGAAAACTCTATTTTATTACATCAGCTGTGCTCCTTTGCGTGACAGAGTACAAACACACATTGCTAATTATTATATGTGTGTATTATTGAGGGTGTGAGTAAGTATATAAACATAGTGACATTGCTATGAAACCCCCCACGAGATTGTATTGATATACAGTCTTTTGATCACAGCATTAATAAAAAAATCAATCAGAGAATGAATTAAAGATATATCTAAATATGACTCAAATTAATCTAATCTAATCATTTATTATAGATGCTGTTAAATTGATTAATGTTTTTTTAAATTCCATTGAAGATAATCTGTGTGGATTATTGTCAAGTGGCAGGTAAATACTGTTTCATCTGGGCTAGGATGAAAAGAATATCAGGTCTGAGTGACGGTTAATATTGGGGGCGAATATCTATTAGGAAGTACAAGAGGAGACTTGTGAACAGTGCAATAACTGTATCACATCACAAGTCATAACAAGGGCAATTAACTCTTCATAACCAGAAGTAGTTATTATCATCAGCAATAACATTGCAGTATATGAAACAAATACAACCTACCCCACAAGAATTGGAAATGTGGATTGGTGTAACAGCTATTGGCACAGAAAACAGAATTGTCGAATCAAGTTCCAGTTTCAACTGAGGCTGTTTATATTCACTTTACACTAATGCCCTTGGGAAAGGCATGAATCCACTCCTCCGGTTAGCTATGGGTGAATAGCAGGGCAGTTGGAGCCCTTTAGCCCTGTAAGGCAGTCCATCTAAGAGAAGGTAACTCTGAGAGAAAAAAACTGTGCGGGTCTAGCAACTCCACCCCATAAAAACTACTTGCTACTGAAACCACTGCAGCATCACACATGGTGTGGTTGCGACCCTATGCTCCACACAGAGTCTACAGGAATAAGCAAAAACCACAAGAATTGGCTGAATTTTAACAAATGCACATCAACCTATTATCTATATTGTTCTCTTTATTTATGAAATTACAGGTACTACTCCTTGATTAGTACAGTCAATTTATTCCATACTGTTCAAAACCGCACTGTTCAAAACCACACTGTTCAAGGTCTTATTATAATTTAATGTGTTTTTGTTTTCAGCTTATACTTAGTTACATTAATTTGTACAGCAATACCTTAACCGTACTACATCAAAACTTGCAGTAATCAAAACTGCACAATTCAAGGTATTGCTGTATAATACTAAATACATTACTAGAAAAGTTAGTGGGATTGGAATAGCTTTGTGATTGTTAATTGTTTTAGTAGGGTGATATTATTTTGGTTGAGTAACTTTTAACATAGCTGATAAAACTAAAATGATACAGAACAGAACAAATATGACTTGGATATCTTTTGTTTTTGATGACAATTTTTATCAATACAAAGCATTCTAAGGCTTGCTTAACTTCAAATCCATTTCCCTACCACTGAGCCACACAGATAAATGCAGGCATATGTAGAATATAAAATGGGTTTCTTGTAAATCAGCCTTAAAAACAAGTCCATCTTCAAAGTGAGCTTTCTTTCAATTATTGTGTTAATGTAAATTATATGCTTTTCTCACAGACATGCAATGTTTTTGTGACAGCCCACGGCAAGGTTCTTAGAAGACCCAGTTGTTAAATACTTTTGCCACAATTTTCACCTTCACCCCCGGGCAAGACGCATCCAAGGATTTTATATTATTCTTTGTTAATTAAAAATTGGATTTTCAGAAAAACAATACCTGTCAGCCATATTTGAAAAGAGTTGTAAAGTCTTTCAATAAAACATTCTTTTGGAGACATTTTAAAAATAACCTTCATCATCAATAGTTTGAAAAGCAACTATAATGCAATTATCTTTTTAATCACTGCAACCCACAACTGACTGGTTGCTGTGTTTAAGTTATTCATGTGTTCTGACATTTATATGTATCTATGTATCTCTATATCCATGTATCTATGTATTTTTTGATTGATCACCTAATGAGTGACTGATCAGACATGTTTATTTTTTTTTTTTTCTCAAATCCTAAGTTTATGGTTCAAACCATACTGGTAGCATTTTCATCAAGGTAACTTTAATTTTACCACCATCACTGCTTAATTTACGAGGTAAAAAGAAGCATATACAGGTGGTGGTGATTCATAATTTCCCTTGGAAAGTTGTATTGTTAGGTGAAGTATTGTAGACCATTAATAATAGTTTTTTCTTCTATTCTCCCTTATTTTAATTTTGTGATAAAAAAACAACTACAGAATTAAGATTAAGGAAATAGAAGTAAAAGAATTAGTGATAACTATAATACAGTTTATCATGTTTAAATTATGATGATGTCATTGTGATTATTGTGTTAATATGTTGTATAGCCCTCTTAGTCCGCAGGAGGAAAATCCTGAACTTGGAGAAAAAGGAAGACTCAAAACTTGTTTATAAAAAATATGAGGATATATTTTTATTTCATAAGATACATTGTGTCGTGGCAGAGAATGAAGAGGGAGAGAGAGAGATAATGAGAGCTTACAGACTGTTCTTAACAGGGACATTGTTCTTGTGTTTTCCCAGGCCTGGGTGGTATGTCTCTCTGAGGATGTCCGGTGTCTCTCTGCTCTCCGAGGGTGCTCTGTGTCACTTTTATCGGGCTTGAATGCCCACACTGAGTTTCCAGCCACCACCTGCAAGTTCACCGGATGTGTCTTCCGGTCCCCAACACCTTGCAGCCTATATACTGTTTAACTTTCAACACCTGTGGGGGGCAAATCTGTGACCTCCGCCTAAATATCCAATAATTACATCAGAAAAGCCAAAAAATAGTCTTGCAATGTTAATAAAATCGCAAAAAGATTCCTGCATCTGACCCAAAATTTAATCACTTATTCCTTGGCCAATGGCCCACCCTTCCACAAAATGTAATTGAAATTTATTGAGAACTTTTGGAGATATTGTGTGGATAAACAATCAAAACAAACAGACGTACAAACATGGGTGAATATATAACCTCTGTCCAACTTTTTTGGCAGAGGTAATTAAATGCTACTGACACTGAGGACAGAATGTTTGATGATACCCCATATACGCAAACGACTTGTGTGTATAGTTTGAACTGGTCGGATATAGTTTGATACTCATTCGTGTGCTGTGGCTTTTGCTGAAAGGAACTGATATGAAAGTCAACTGGTTCGTTGAGAAACACAAAGTCCAATTTAAAATATTATATTCATTTTATTCGACTTTACTCATAGCAACTCTCTGGGAAACTGCACTGTAAGAAACGTGTTACTATAAAATCTACTGTCAAGTCTCTGTAGGTTAAAGTTCTCATCCAAAATAGTGTTGAATATAGCTGCTACTGTGTTTCTCTTTTAAACTCTGTAAGTCGCATCTATCTCATATTTTTACACTCATATTTTTACACTCATATTTTTACACTTCACGTCAGAAATCTGTGCTACTCTAGAAACACTGAGTTCATCTGACTGTGCCCCCTATGGAGGGGGCGGCGGGGCCACAGACACAAGTTCTAGCTAGCCCTGGTCTCTCTCCCTCCTCCTTTTTTCTTTGGGTTTTTCAACTCTATTTATCGGTATGCCCATTTTTAACATGTGATCTTTTCTTGATGTTAAAACATTACATGATTCTTTTGTTTGCGTCAGTAAATCTTTTAGCCGGATTAGCCGACATTTTTTTGTTATTCTAAATTCTTGTACAAGCATTCTATAATCAGGATTCAGTCTGTAATTTTTTTGTTTGTTATTTTAACAAAACAAAACCCTCATTTTAATAACATTCAGCCAAATAAAACAATTCATTTTGTTTAGCATTTGTCAATACGCATTTAAACTTATTCTATCTATCTATCTATCTATAGGGGTCATATTGCTACACATCTTTGATTGTATGGGAAATTTATATGAGACCTTTTCTGAGGGTTGTACAGGGTGGATGAGAATTAACACCCTATTAGAAATTATATGTAACTTTTGTAAATATTGCTCTATTTTCGTGAAGCAAATTTTATTTTGGTCCTTAGAATGATAGAATTTCTACCATTGTATGGTCCAAAGTAAAGCTAGTTTGACTACAATCGACCAATAAATAATAAAGTTATCAATTTCCAATAGGGAGTTTCTTTTCACCTGTGGTAACCCAAGCAGAGTTGTCTCCCGTGCCTGGAACACTCCACACATGGTCAGCTAACCCTACACCTCACGTACCAGCAGCCAATCAGGAACCAACAAGTAATCATGTGACAGGCGCTAGATTTGAATCATCCTCTTTATTCCCAGTTTGCCGTCATGTAAAGACGTGTCTGAATTTCGCTTACCTTTTCCACCCTTGGCTCTTGGGCCACGTGGCCCGGGAGCCAGAACCCAGATTTTCCTAACAAGCCAATAATTCGATCCCAACAGTAAGTAAGACTCTTCTATATATTTACACTCACACATACATTATCATCATGAAAGACTTTTAGCCCAAAACATTTTACTTACACAATATCTCAAACATACACGAAAACAAATATACAGGAACAAAGGACTATTACATATTTACGCACTTATATACGGACAATGGACTTTTACAGATAGACACACACACACACACATAAATATTCAACCAAAATTCACACCCTTGTTTAAATAAAGAAATGTTTGTCTCTTTCAAGGATTGTCTTGTTTGTTTATCTTTTGTTGCTGTTTCCTTTTTCTGCCATTGATCGTATTTAAATGGAGTCAATTTTAACCCACCTTTGAAAACCTTTACTATGGAGAAATCTAACACATTAAGCCAGTGTGCCACAAAACCCTTCCTCACAAGAAGGCCGGATTCTCATCAATAGATTCTGGGTGCCGGCAAACGACCTTCCATACACCCACCCTATTTATTTGGAAGGTGTATGAAACAAACCAAGTGTAAACTTCTTCACTGCGTTTGGTAACTCATGCCACACAAATTGCGAATACCTTTGGTAAAACTGTTTGGAAAAAAAGTAGAACACTTATAAACAGACGACTGACTCAGTCTGAGACATTTCATATCCATTTCAAATAAATCGATTGATGTCTTGGAGAAAGCAGATTTCTTTGAGAACTAATGCCATGCATTAGTGATCTTTGGTTGGAGAACAAGGCATAATGTGTTGTTCTGAAGACTTCAGTCTTGACAGTGTAAGAACGCTAGAGTGATTCATGTCTGGTAAAAGTACAAAGATCTGGATTTGATAGAACATTTATAAGTAGATGAGCGAAATAATGTCAGACAGTATCTTATTTCAAATTCCTGGACATTGGAATTTTCAGGATGACCGAAATCTGATTCTACATGTTGGTCATTGGAGTTGAAGAAGAACAAAGTGCTTGTCTTGTTGTCTTTCAAAGAATTACAAGAATGGCTGGATATCATAAAAGAGAGGTTCCTAATATTCAGTGGCATTCTTACATTCTCAATAAAAATGTCCAAAAGTCTTTTATTCTTTTAAAATAATTTTTCTTCTTGTGCAGTTGTGGTCATAAGTTTACTCACACCCTCAGGTTTTATAGTAATTACACTTTCAGTGTATTCTATTTAAAGTTTTCATCATTTATCTTCTTAATATGTACCTGTATGTTGATTATGTACTTTTCAATGTTAACATGAACCCAAACACAGCACATTTTTAGTTAAAATAACAATTTAAATATCATGGTAGGGACAAAAGTATAAGCACTCATTCCATAACATCTTTGGTAAAGGTAAATGTTAAGTAAGTATTTTGAGTTATTCCCCTTAGGCAGACGAGTTCTTATCGACTTCCACTAGGGGGCGCTGTTTTACATTCTGGTAAACAAGCAGCCATATTGTTTTGGTTATTAGTAGATAAGAGAGATCGAGAACACACGTGTGTGTGTCGTGACCATGGTCATTGTGAATATATGAATAAAGGATCTCTGTGAGTACGTAATCTTTTGTTGCATTTTTAATCTGTTAATATCTGTCATTAAACCAACCTTACAGTAAATATGAAAATAAAAGCTATAAAAACATTCATGAGCAATTTGCAATGCTGTCCTCCCCAACTACTTGCCAATTTGTACCTCCATCAATACTAGATAAATTGAAATCGAGTGGGTATGTTATCACCAAACCAAGATCAGGGTGGCCAAGCAAAGTAACACCCCATACACTAAGCCTGATTGCACAATAGGCCAAGAAAATCCCTCATATTACAACATCCAATCTTCAGGCAACAGTACAAGTAGCAGGAATCAATATCTCCACCAACATTATAAGATGCCACTTTGTTAGTTTGGCTAGCTGGGAGAGGGGCAAGGATGAAACCATACTTGAGACATGAACACAAGACTGATTGCCTAAAATTTGCCAATACCATAACCTAGAACATTTTGGGAGAAAATTATATCGCCTGATGAAACCAAAATGGGGCATAATTATAAACATTTTGTTTGGCATGAAGTAAACCAATCATAAGAAAAGTTCACCATCCCAACTGTAAAGCATTGAGACGGATCACTGTGATCAGCTTATCAAAGTAAATGGCAAAATGAATGATGATCAAATCAGGAGATTTTATAAGAACATCTAAAATCGTCTACAAGAAAATTGGAAATAAGCATGATTTGGATATTCCAATACGATAATGACCCTAAACATAGAGCAAAAACTACTCAAAAATGGTTAAAGGACAACAAAATCAAAGTATTAGAATGACCATCTCAGTTTTCAGATCCCAACATCATAGAAGCTCTGTGGGTGGAATTGAAGCGTGCAGTGTATGATCGATCGATTGTTTTGTTTAACGGCTCATCGACCCTAGGTGGGTCATTTAGTGCCGAATTCAGTTTCTTTTTGAATACACACTTCATGAAGACAAATTATTATGGATAAATTATGTAGACAATTTGTTATCAAGGTATGTATATTGAATCTGTTTTTATATTTTTGTGTATAGTTTCGCTTCCCTCAGGAAGGATAGATTGATTAATTGATTGATTTGTTTAGCGGCATATCAACCCTTGATGGGTCATTTAATGCTGAAATCAGTTAAATTCTAAAAAATAGTCTTGTGACTTTGGTGAAAGGATATTTTTTTTCAACTAGAGTCTTGCGACTTTGGTGAAAGGTTATTCCCTTTCAACTAGAGTCCTGTGACTTTGGTGAAAGGTTACTCCTATTAACCAGTGTCTTGTGACTTTGGTGAAAGAACAGGTGGCCCCCGTTTAGGGGGGTATGCAGTCGGCACATTCTAGGGCCCCAACCGACAGGGCCGGGCCCCTGTATGGTGGGGTCTTATCGCTCTGCAGGGGATACAGTCAGCGTATTCTAGGCCCCAGCCGACAAGGCCCTGCACTGTATAAGAGAAAACCCATAAATTTTCAAGAACTGGAACAATATTGCTTTGAAGAAAAGGATAAAATGGACTCTGGGAAGATCAAAAATCTAATCTTATCCTAAAATACTGGAAGCTGAAATACTTGCTGAAGGTGGAAACACAAAGTATTAGTTCCAGGTGTGCGTACACTTTTGTCTTTGTGTATTTTTTGTAAGATTGATTTAATTATACTTTTGATGCTTATTTTTGTTACTTATTACATGGGAACTCTTTAATGTAATGAAAAAGATAGATGAAGTAGATTCATTGGTAAAATTGACTTATTATTTCCCCCCAAATACTCAATGAGCGATTTTTTTTGAAGGTGTGAGCAAATTTATGACCAGAACTTTATATACAAGGTCTGTCCAAGAAAGTATCCAGCCATCTTAAATATCTCAAGAACCGGTTGCGCTTGGTGTAAGTTGGTAACCAATCAGAGAGGAAGTTAATGCGCATGCGTGAACACTCTTCCATGGGGTTACTCAGTCAGAGGTTAGACGCCATTGAGTGAGTTTGTGTAATGTGTGACTGTTGCATTCACAATGACCAAGAGAGTCATTCGTCATGACTTGTGCAGAATCAATGAACAAAAATATGCCAGTTTCGACAAATTAAAAAAGAATACTTACTGATATGAGTGCTGTTGCAATACAATCAAAAGCAATCATTTTGAATGAAGTTAGTTAAA
>VCCN01006731.1:740806-752988 GCA_006491835.1 Architeuthis dux | reverse complement strand
TCTCAAAATGTATTATTAAGATAAAACTTTATGCATTTCGCTGTATCATAGGCCTCATCAGAAGTTCAGTACAGAAGATTGTTTATTCTTTATAATTTTCTTTTCATAATGTTGGTATTACTTGTCAGAATTAGCGGTCCGTAGAGGTGACGTCACACAAACCTGGACCTAGTCACGCAAAAGGGAGCATTATTATAGAAAAAAAAGGGTAAAATGAGGAGGCAGAAAATTATATACAGTAGATATAATAATGTATATTTATTATTTAGGCAATAACATTTCATTAGCAGCTTTTATTAAAAGCGACAACATGTTTATTCAATTTTATTAGTGATTTCTTGTTTACGTACACAAGATAATGCATAAAAAAGTGTAAAGCATTTTCAGACTTTACCCCAACAAATGTATCTCCTTAAAAATGTTTAACCACTCAACAGAGAGGGAAAAAAACATAATTTCTTAATAATAATCCGGGTTTCGGGATTTTTTTATCAATAAATATCTGTTAATCTCTTTATTTTATTTATGCATGACTCCCCTCATTGCTGAATTACAAAGGAAATCAGCCCTGAAAAAAAAATTCTATTATTTTCCTCGGGGTGAATTAAATCACGATTTACATTTGTTTTTTTTTTTAAAAAGGTGATAAAAACAAAACGAAATCAGCTGATCCCCCACTTTGTGCCCATTCGGTAAACTTGACGTGTTGTTGAGGTTTTTGTTTGTTTGTATTAAATGAAAGCTTAAACGATATTTTAGACAAAATAAAAACACAAGTTATATTCTTTTAGAGCAGATAAATATTAAGATAATTTTATTTGATCATATCAGCTAAATTGTTTTTCTTAAAATTGAGTCAAAACCCTTTTTATAAACATTAAACAAGAACTGCTATTTCCATGCTATTACCGTGAAAACCACATTTGTTTTGATGTTAAAATTCTGAATCTCTTATTATTTTCCTCAGGATTAATAAAATCGATTTACATTTAAATAAGGTGGGGGAAAATGTGATAAAACACAAGTAAATCAGCTGAGCCCCCACTTTGTACCCAATAATCGGTAAACTTGACATGTTGTTTTTGTTTGTATAACTCAAACGAGCTTTTTCTCAGAAATAAATTAAAACACATAAGTTTATTTGTTCTTTAGAGCAAATAGATATTACAGTTGCACTTATCAGCTAAATAAATTGATTCTTAATTTCTTCTTAAATAACTGAGTAAAACACTTTAAACAACTTGGCTGCTAATCCAGGAACATATCTACCACAAAACCACATTTGTTTTTATTGTTAAAATTCTGAATTTCTTAAAACCTAGCATTAATTTTTTCTTCTTAAATATCAGTTTCATATATTAATCTCATTTTGAAACTATCTTTTTAAATCCTTCCTGGAAGATATTTTTTGTGAACAGGTTGATACGCAAAAAGAATAAATTGACATCTGCTTTTTTGTCGACCATAAAATTCCCTGTTAAAAAAAATGAAGTTTAAAATTAAAATAAATGCCTTAAAAAAATCTTCGATTTCTCTCGATTTTAATTTATTTCAGACTTTTATCTTTCACGAGTATTTTAATTTTTTAACACTTTAAACCCCAAACATAAAACTACCGGTATTATTATTTTCTTCGTCTAAAACTAATAGCAAAAATAAAATAAAAACGTTTCCCTTTTTGGGCAGGTACTCGATGTTTCTATTCATATTGATTTATATTTATATATATGGCCATTTATTATCGATATTATGATTGCTGACCATTTAATATGATTCGTCTTTGATCATAAAAATGATGCCGGTATTGTATTCTTTATCCGAAAACTAAAACCAAATAATAATCCTTTTCACTTCCTCCTTTTTAAGCAGGTGTTACTACTCGATGTTTCTAATATATATCGATTATATATGATCATCATTATCGACAATGGACCATTATTGTGATTGTCTCGATCATAGAAATACCGGCATTATTATTATTGTTTTCTTTATTTAAAAACTAGAGAACAAAAAAATAATCCTAATAATTTATCACTTTCTCTTTTTTTTGGGGGGGGGGCAGGTGTTTTTACTCGATGTTTCTATATCGATTTATGAATGAACATTTATGAATAGTTCGATCATACTTCCATAAACTCTGAATGGATTAATGTGATCTTACATCTTGGTATTTTTTTCTTCAGTTTTTTTTTGTTTAATTTTACTAAAAATCTGAGATAACTAAAAAACAATAAAAATAAACATGATTTATTGAAGTCGAAAATATTTTTCTCCGTTATAAAATGTACATCATCGGTTTCATTCGATGAAATTGAAACAAGTTCAGTTGGTCTTTCATTTAACTTTTATTTAGTAAAAGAAATTTTAAATTTGTCTTTATCAATGTTGCCAAGTATGGTTTTTATTTAGCTAAAACTCTCTTTAAAAATGGCTAAAATCGGCTAGATTTCCCCATTTTCAGCTAACTTTATAGCTAAAAATGTTATCAAATAAAATAACTATATACTATTACTAAGACTCCCGAACAAATTTGTACAAATTGTACATATCAAAAGTACCAGATTAAATCAACTATCGTAGATTTTTATTGGCTGAATTGGAAAAAAATCGGCCAGATGTAGTCGAAAACTGGCTAATTCGGCAACCCTGGTCTTAATACCGGTTGATTTGTTTTTTTCTTCTTTTTAATAACAGTAAATGTTCATAATTTAGTGATTGGAAAGACTGATCGATCACTCGAAATGTTTCGATCACTCACGCTTCAAAAAAATACAAATAAAACCCCTAAAAGCCCCTGTTAATCCCCATATACTTAAAAAATATTTATGTATATTTCTTATTTATCAACACGTCATTTTGAAAGAGTTAATCAATGGAAGTTCCGGTTTCTGTGTTTAGGTAGTAAAAACCACGATGAGTCATTAATCATCTCTCAAAAAAATCATAATAATAAACGGATGATAAGTAAATGAATTCATTTCCTTCTTCTTTTAAATTACAATTAGGCATACTTTTTATTAATTTTCATTTTTCTATGTTGACTTCTTTTCACCTGCCGTTGTCATTCATCGATGTTAATTAAACTCTTGATTGTTTTTTTTGGGGGGGGGGGCGTTGACCAAGAAGTGCGATGTCCGTTTTTTTGTTTCGGAGACTAGTAAGATTTGTTATGATGTTAGTAGAAATTCAGTATGTAAACTACTATTCATAAAGCTTTTGAGGGCCCCCTTCAATTGGTTGGGGGCTAAGCTACGCCCTTGGTGTTGACCAACAACTCCGACGAGGGTCATCTTGTGTCCGGTTTCGACGAAATTCAAGAGACATTTTTTTTAAATGTCCTCAAACTCGTTGGTAGGTGTAAAGTTGTGTTTACCGGGTTAAAATAAATAAATACTTATTGTTTGGAATTCGTTTTCATTGTAACAACAAACACCTTCAATTGTTTTAAAATAAATTCATAATTACTACACCTAATTCGAGAGTAGTACGTGATGCGAAAATAAAGCAATACTTCTAGCTCTGTTCAAGGGACCGCACTTCTTTTAAGGACCACACTACTTGTACCTTGTTTTTTAAAATTTGTATTACTACATACACTGTATTATTTAAAATGATTTGCTAATCACACCCCAATTTTAAGGTTTCAAAAATAATTCATTCTCGTTGGGGGGGGGGAATGTCCACCCTTTTTGTCCATTCCTCATGTTAAGGGCACTTCGTCGTGGTTTACTTTAATGTTTAGCAAGTTGGTCTCGCTAATCATTACTACTGAGTAGTGAGTTCGATCCTCACTGGGTGCCACATACATGTGTCCCTGTGCCCAAAACTAAGCTAAGCTTAGTAAATAACTACTTCCTCATTTAAGGATCCCTAAAACAACTCGCCCTCAACCTTGTGTAGTTGTTGCAGTTGCATCAATTTTACAATGAATCTTAGTTTTTGTGTTTATTTCTTTTTTCATTTCGATTAATAATTGGTTTCATAAATGATTACACAGAAAAATCTTTTAGATTTTTAAAACATTTTATCTTTATTTTTCAAAACTCTTTGAAAATACTGAAGAACTCTTCAAAATCGGAATGTGTTTCAAAATAACCATCAACAAGCTACTCAAGAAGTAATGTTAGCAGATGTCGTGGAATTAGTTGTATACACGTAGTAGTAGTAGTAGTGTTGATAGTTTTCTACTAAAACCTCACCAATCTGTTATCTTACCGATATTGTACTACTGTTATTAATTTACTTTATTAATCCCCCACCCAATTTACTCACAGAGGGTGCGGGGGGGGGAGTAAGGAAAATTAAAAAATCGTTTTAATTAATATTAGGTATTATTCATTTGCTGTGCAAGGTTTTTGTTTTAGGTTAGTATTGTTATTGATAGTCAGAATTATTATATAGATAATAGATAAAACTTAAAATAACAAGACTTCATCTGTGTGTGTGTGTGTGTAAAATGTTTTTTTTTCTCTAATTCAGTACGCCTCATGTGTCACATTCTGCCCCTGGGGTGGGGTGGGGGGGTCAGAATGTGACACATGATCGAGTTTAATGTGGGGACCCACATACACATGCCTGGGTAGGGACTAAAAATTTCTACAATGGCTTTTACACTTATTATACACAGATTTACTTGGACTAGTATCCTCATCTTGGTTGTTATAGTCACAACGTTTCGGCGTTTTATTGTTAGGGGTTTTGCTCAAAGAAAAACAGGTTTTATTGTCAGGTTAGGGTCAGATTCCTTAAAAGAAATACTGCCAAACTGGTATAAGCACAGAGAAAAAGAGAAATTCACATCAACGACACACGGAAAGTAAGCGTCCAGTTTAATATTATAGTTACATTGTGAAACGAACCCTAGAACCGTTTGAAATTTTTTTTCTCACAACTGACAAATTTCTGGAAGCTTTGAAGGTCTAATAGATTGAAAGGACATACAATTGATTCCATTTTCCACAACTCTAACCACAGGACCACCTTTTTTTTTTTTTTTTTTTTTTTTTAGAAATAAATGAATCTTTGAATAGAAACTTACAAATTAGGGTAGAAAAAGTACTTTTGACCCTAAATTCGCCTGTAGGGACCTCCCCAGAGGTCAGGGTCACCTATTCAATGGTAATCCTGGGGTCAAGTTACCCCTATAGACAAATTTGCAGCTCCTAGGGTGCAGCTCTTTAGGAGTTTATAAGACCTATACACACAAGATAACAAACATTTGTCAGTTTTATAGTATCAGATTGTGATTCAATCGGCACAAGCAGCCATACTGTCGGGTTACTCCTCTGAAGGGGCAGCAGACCTCCACGGCCAGCTCAGGAATCTGCTTTCAGTGGGGTGTCCAGTACCTGAGCTTCAATTGCCCAGGTCAGCCATACTGTCGGAATACTCCTTCAAAGAGCGGCCGACCTCCACAGCTAGCCCGGACATCTATCAGGGGAAGGAAACCAACAAAACCTACCACCTTGCTCCCATCTTTCCACACTTTCGGTGGACCATGGCATGCAAGGGTTGGGTCGACAGTGCGTATCCACACCTTACCTTAAAACTCCACGTAAAGGCCCCGCTGATGTGGAAAACCATCCCGGATCTCTGTGGAGGCAAGCTATCGTGTGTGTGTGTATATCATCATCAGACATTGTAAGTCCACTGCTGGACAAAGGCCTTTCACATCTCCTTCCATGACAACCTATCTTGTGCTAACCTCTGCCATGTCTTACCAGCAATCTCTTAATTATCCCTAGCATTGCTCTTTCCATGGCTCTCTGTGCTATTCGAAGTTGGTTTTCAGCTTGTTTTGTCAATTTCCATGTTTCGCAGCCATAAGTCATGGCTGGTATTATGCAGCTGTCATATACTTTACACTTTAGGCACATTGGCAAAGTGTTTTTCAGAATGTCTTTATTCATACCAAATGCTTTCCAACCTCGTTTTATTTCGCAGTCATGGTCTTTCTCTAGCTTTATGCTAATTGTTTTGATTTTGTGTGTCTAAAACTTCCATTTGAAAGTATTGATGGCATAAACTTTTGGTTCTTAGAGATAACAGGTCTGGTTAGTCACTCAATAGAAACCGTCTCATAACCAAATGTCTTTTGGCAGCATGCTTTGTTGAGGGCGATCAATTAAAAATATTGTGAAAAGGGGTTATCAATGATTAAGTTACTTCTCTCACCTTTTGTTGGGCAGTGATCTCTAAAAAAAGAAGTCCGAATTTTCAAAAAACAAGTGTGAATGCGGCCGGACATAAACTAAGGGACCAATTTAGCATAAACTTACATTGCAAATTGAACCACTAAATCAAAAAAACCTATTTAGGAGGGGAATTTAAAAAAAAAAACAAATGTTTTTTCTAGACATAATAAGGAGTAAATGTTTAAATTTTCAGCCCCTAGCTCCACTGGTGTGACCTGTGAGTGTGACACATACATACATAAATAGCCAGACAGACCCACTTAAAAACTGAAGAAACCTATGTTGACAGTTTTGGTTGATGGTTTCTAATCAAAAGACCCAAATTTGTTGACAGTGCTATGTGGTAGGGTGGGGGAGGATTATTATTTTCTAACACTCTGTGCGCAACAGATGATACCTATTTTGATTGTCAACAGATGTTGCTTTGTCTTGTTGAAAGAATCATGGAGATTGTTTTTAACTGATATAGCCTGGCTAGTCAATCATAGTTTGAGCTGACCCGAAGGCTCCCCTTTCTTTTCACTAATATCCTGTTCGGATAAGGGGTGGGTGAAACTCCTATCCCTGGTTCTTTTGATCCTACTCTTTAGCAGGTAGGCATTGAGTACCATTTGTAAAGTTTTGGGTATGACTCTACTTATGGCACCTGGTATTCCCATACTGTCACCCATCTAGGTAATGACCAGGCTCGATGTTGTTTAACTTCGGTGATATTATGAGAATTGTTATGTCCAATGCGATTTGACCATATTTAAATAACTAAAATAGATCCATGCGAAAACCATCACTTTGTGGCTATGAACAATTTGAGCTTATGCAAATTTTGAAATATGGAACATAATCAATCACAAGCCTGGCTGCTGCTGGGTCAAACTCCACTCCTACTTCTATTCCCACTTTTGTATTGTATATATGTTATGCCGAATCTGCAAAATTGCCTAATTAGTGAATAAAACTGTTTTTACTTATTTTTTGATTATATAAAATTTTGATCAAATTAAAACTATGTATTTATTTTTGGTAAAAAAAAAAAAATACGTAGTGTTAACGTTCTTTACAAAAAATAAATAAATACATAGTTTTAATTTGATCAAAAGTCTATATTAAACAAACCCCGGATAAAAACAACTTTTTTACAATCAAAAGTTTATATAAATAAAAAAATAAGTAAATACATAGTTTTATTCGCTAATTAGTCAATTTTGCAGATTCGGCATAACATATATAATAAATAAAAGAAATATATATTTTTTACTATAAATGTATTTATTTATTAGAATGAAATAAGCTCTTGTGTATTTTTAACATAGATTTTTGTAGATATGAAAGACTTGCCAATTTAGCTCAATCAGTAAGAGAGCTGCCTACCAATCAGTTGGTCGTGATTTCAAATCACGGTAGGAGAATGTTAATTTTACATATCGGTTTGGTTTAACGGGACAGACAAACAGTGAAAAGTTTACTCACCTAAATTTGGTGAGGATTGTTCTTGTTGTTATGGTAGAAAAACAAAGTCAACTGTATACTTGGACAAAAATAGTTACTTACTAAGCATAGTTTTCTTTTGACACAAGGCCACAAGTATAGGACACCCAGTGTGGATCGAACCCACTACTCGGTAATAATGATTTGCGTGACCAGCTTATTTAACCATTACCTCACAACGAGGTCCCCAGATCAATCAAAATTGGTTGTTCAGGATAATTAGTCTTTCATGCACTGGTAAGTTTCACATTTATAGCATGTACTATCGTAGGAGCTTAAGGAACCACAAACAGATACTAACATTGTGTGTGAAAGTGTAAGGTGGTACAGGTTGAGTGTCTCAAACTCGGCAACCTCAGGGCTGAGGGTGTCACGAGTTTTGGATTAAACATAGGCTAGGCCCCTATTTCAGTACTACGCAGTCATTAACATCACAAAGTTATGTGAATAGCCTAGAATTTAAGATATTACCAAAATACAAATCATGTCGACCACATCTGTAAATAAGAAATAAATTGTAAGAATAATAATAGTATTAATAATGTATGTAAGGATGAGTTCAAGGATTAGATTTGATCTTTTGCCATATATAAGAGCTCTAGATGCTCAGTAGGTAGAGCAGTGCCATATATAGGCAGCTTCCCGAGGTAAAAGGGACATGAGTTTGGATCTCACCTGGAGCTTATTCTTTATTTTCAATCTGCACTTTTTACTCCCTGGTTATTTTTACGGAAGCAAAAGGGATGGGAGTTTGAGTATCACCAGGAGCTTATCATTTGTTTCCGATCTCTGCTGTTAACTAGCAGCTGTCGACTGACAGTCTGAGTCTGAGTAGTTGCGATGAAAAGCAACTGAAATTAAGATGAAAGAAATACAGGTTGAGCCTCTCAAATTCAGCAACCTCAGGGCTGAGGGTGTCACAAGTTTTGGGTTTAGCATAGGTTAGGCCCAATTTCAGTACAACCGGGTCGAGTGGTTAACACCACAAAGTTATGTGAATAGCCCAGAATTTAAGATATTACCAAAATACAAATCATGTAGACAACACCTGTAAATAAATATGTATGTATTTATCTTTTATTCTTCCTGTATCCATTTCCAAATGAGGGGGGGGGGGTTACATTTACCATAAGTTGCGTTGTCTTATACCAGAGCGTCACCCCCGAAATTTTGAATGGTGTTTGGACATTTTTATAAATATAAATAATTATGTAATTCTTGAAAATAGTCGGGTTTCAGACGTTAACAAGTTTCTGATATTCGAGTTTGAGAAGCTCAACCTGTATTAGGGATCAGCTTTTTGACTTAGATCAGTCTTGATTTGCCTGGAGATGAGACCCGTCACAAAAGAAGTGAGCCTGGTCTCTGGTGATTCCAACTCCTAGGACAGCATCTCCCCATTACACTAAAGGGGAGGATTGTGATTCGCCTTGACACCTATGCTGCACAGGTTGCGGGGACTGAGCAAAATCTGTCTTTACCCAGACATACACTTGTGACACCCTATATTAACCCTTCTAAGACCAACCTAATAAGGTCATTAATGCCTGAATTAAACTGGTGGCTCTGTCCTCCTCAGATGGAGTGGTGGAACCTGGTGCATAGTCGGTCCCCAGAGACTCTGTCAGGTTTGCCAGGAGATAAAGCTGGGACTACCAAGAAGAAGAATTAGTTTTCCTGTTTGATTAAATTCCCTGTTGGTATCTTTTAGTAGGACTAAATCTTGGTAGTCACGCGAGAATGGATTATTGCAGAGAGTTGTTGTTGGGGACGGGGGGGATTTGAAGAAAGTTCAACTCTAAGATTGAACATCTGATAAAATCTGATTAAATTGAATCTTTGGCTTTAACATTAAGAGGGCCAAATCAATTGGCAAGGTTTTCCAAATTGTAAGTAATTACATTCAATTCTATCTTATGTACATGGTGTGGTGGTGGTGGTGGTGGTGGTATCTGTTCTAGTGATATACTTTCTACTCATGCTAGTGGTTGAGGATTTTGAATCCAGGTAAAAGCTAGGAAGGAGATGCGAGTGGCGTAACAGTTAATGGCATGGACAATGGAATCTGAGAGCTGAGTTCAAACTCTGGCCAAGACTATTTACGTTCACTTCACACTAATGCTCTTGGGAAAGGTATGAATCTATCTATTCTCACCCCCAGATTAAATAGCAGGGCAGACTGGTCTCTTTAGCCTTGGGAGACAACCAGTCTAGGAGAAGGACAACTCTAAATTCAAAACAGTGGAGAAGGCAATGGGAAACCACTCCACTATCCATCCCAAGAACAATTGAAAGTTGTGGAGACCCATGATCGCTCACTTCTTGAAGGCATCCGGGCACATAGAAAGAGAGAAAAGCTAAGATTTTAAATGCAGATTTTTTTTTCTTTTTCTCTCCAAGGCAGCAGGCAGCCCCCTCTCCCAACTTGGAAGATTGGCACAACACAATCTTCCCAACCTCATTTCCCTTCATCTTTGCCTAGTCAGACTCTAAGTTTACCAAATATCTATATTTAATTTGGTCTTCATCTAGTCAAACTCGAACACTGCCAATCTTCTTTGAATCCTGGTAATTTTTGAATTTTATTTTAACAAACAGAAAAGGGTGATTAATTATTTACATGTTGATTAATTTTCAATGTATGAGGGAGTACCCCCCCCCCCCAAATGGAATTCAAATGTGGCATGCAAACTAAATACAGTTGGACATTGTGCCACTAGGTGTCACAGTCAACACTATTCTGAGCCAGTCTGCTACATGGCGTTCTAGGTTGATAATTTGTTTCCAGTGTCTTTTTTTGAGTGAGCGTGAAGTTTTCTTTTGCTTTTAGGGAAAACTGCAGCTGAATGGCGACAGCCTGTATTTAGATGTACGATGTAATGTTTTTCAAGAATATAGTTAATTGATTCTACAATGAGGTGCCATCTGTGCACTCAGGTGCATTCATATGCTAGAGATATATTCATGTGCTAGAAACTATTATTAGGCTTTTCTACTAGAATCAATAAGATCAGTTTTAACATAAATATTCCACAGTTCATTACATTTATCATACTCAGTTAATCGGAGTTGATTAGCTTCTACCTTAGTTGATATGAGCTTTGTATTTGAATAAATAATCATACAAATAGATATTCACATCTGCTTGCATAGATCTTTTCACTTATTGTATTTGATGGCATATAAGCCCCCCCCCCCTTCATTTCAGAAGGGAATATTAAGGAAAAAATGGGTAAGCACTTAATGTTATTGAAATATGTATCTACAGTATAGCAGAAGAAAACAACTTTGACAAAATATGCAATTAGGGTAACAGGATAAAATTCTTTTTACTAATAATACTGTTGTAATTTATAAGAGAAAACAAAGGCAGCTTAGCTTTTGCTCAACTTTGCATATGGAGCCCAAGGGATATATATTTATGCCAACTTTTGTGTTGTAATGAATCCAATATCAACTAAGGAAGAAGCTAATCATCTCAGATTAACAGAGGTTTACAATACTAGGGCGTTTGGAAGGGTCAGAACTTATGGTGTGTGGAGCAGCCTGCCATAATTGTCATGTAAAATAAATTTCTGTTCATTCTCCGAAACTACGGCTTCAAAGTATTTTGGTTACTTCTCTTCAGTGTTGCCAATTTAGATATTTTATATCTAAATTTTGATAATTCTAAAGAGCGGAAGTCGCAGAGATAATTTATAGAAACTATATTTTACTTTTATTTTTATTAGATTCCTCGAGAACCACTGATCCCCAAAACTTCAAACTTGACACTGCACTGCCTTGTGTGCTGACTAATATATTTGGCAAATATCAACTTCATACAATGTCCAGTTTTCAAGTAATTGCAGTGCATACACACACAAACAGATTTCTTCAATTGTGGTTAGATAAATGTAATGGACTTTGCAATTAGTTGATATATGAGCAGTGGCGTAGTGAGAGATTTAGGGGACTGGGGGACTTGGCCCCTTGATGGCCCCCCTCCAACATTTAGTGTGATCTGATGTCAAAGGAAAATTTGCAATAGATATACATGCACTATCACTTAATTAGTTATAAAACAACCTGAAAGGCTGAATTATTATTCATGCAATTCATGTATTGTACAAATAGATCCTTGTCATTGTAGAATGTCACTGTCAGTAGAAATGCAGTAGGTGAACTCTAATTTATAAAGTTTTTGAGGGCATTTTCAAATAGCCCCCTCCCTCTCTCTCCCTCAGCTACGCTGTAACTTGTCTGTACACAAGCTTTATGTTTGAATAAATAATCATACAAATAGATATTCACATCTGCTTGCATAGATCTTTTTCCACTTAGACAAATTCTATACCGACTTTTGTGTTGTAATAAATCTAATATGATTTTAGTGAAATGAGTTGAAGTCTCAGATCTTAAGATTGAGTTAATCCCCTTAATCCTTTCATTGTTTGCTTGGTGCAAGTAAATCTGAAAAATGATAATCTCTAAGTATTCTGAATAAAATATGACCCCCCCCCC
>VCCN01006731.1:682622-703042 GCA_006491835.1 Architeuthis dux | reverse complement strand
AAGGATAGGGGCTGTACCAAAGCAAGTCTTGAATTAAAAGGGTATTGTCAAACTTCAGTCCAGCTTAGAGTTGACTTTATTTTCCCTCGTAACAAGAACTAATCCTCACCTAATTCAGGGGAGTAAACTCTTCACTGTTTATCCCTCACGTCAAGTTAAATGAAACCGATATGTAAAATTAACATTTCCCTACCGTGATTTGAAACCACGAGCAAGTGATTGCTAGCTGGCTCTCTTACAAACTCAGCTAAACTGAGACGTCTTTTATATTTACAAATTTATTTATTATGTATACAATACAAAAGTTGCAGTAATCAACTTCAGTCGGAATGGAAGTAGGAGTGCAGTTTGACCCTGCAGCAGCCCGGCTTGCATGGCTCCAGACTAACTTTTTTCACTATCATCCTGGAACAGTCCCAAATGATATGTAAACGGTCCCAAAATCAAAATGTTGTTTCTTTACTTTATTATCGTATATAATTGTTAGTAGCATAATAAAAACACCAGTAAAATGTTGAGGAAATAAATAATTGTCAAACTCCAGTCCAAACCTGGAGTTGACTTCGTTTTTCTACCATAATAAAACGACAAGAACAATCCTCCCCAAATCTTTTTTAAAAAAAAGATATCTTCCCCGACGCCCTGGGAGGGAAGGGATTTTTTTTTAAATTTAAAAAAAAAAAATCATTTCTGTTCCGGGAAGATATTTGTTCATCCTGAACACATTTTTACCATCCCTGGGATGACATTAATTTCGAGCCCTGCCGGTTTGTTTTTTGTTGGATTTGGTATGTTTTTAGAAAATTTGGTACATTTTAGGCTGTGATGTTGGTACATTTGATTTCCTGGGTGTTGATAAGGGGTCAAGAATTCCATGGAGGGGTCGATGGTCTAAAAAGTTTGGCAACCCATGCTCTAGGAACTTAAATTAAATGGGATGAAAAAATATCAATACTATATATATTTATTTACACTAGCCTCTGTTTTGTGTGTGTGTGTGTGTACATGTTTTGTTGTTGCTGCTGCTTGGGCAAGACGTATTAGTTGCCTTTAGACTAAAATGAAGAAACCTAGTCATTATGGAAAGTCTGTCAACATGATGATCTCTCGATCAAACGTCAAATTTCTGGTTGACTGAACAGAAAATATTCTGTTTTCTTTTCTTTTACTGAAAAGATTCCATCAAGGAAATAAATCTGTCTACGTCAATAGAAATATTGACTTTTCCTCAGGGCAGGAAAAGAGAATATAAAAGAAAGTTTAGCTTTCATTACAAAGGAGGATTTTCTTGCCAACCTTTCTGTTTAGTGAACATCCATTGAGTGAGAATTTCTGTTTGGTTCAACAATTTCAGATTTGCAATAACCAAGCGTGGGAAGTAAAACTTCCATCTTGGGCTTTTGATTCTTTTTAAAAATGTTTTAAATCCTCTACCCAGTGCAGACTCGTTGGGTATCACAAATGATTTGATCAAGGGCAAGATAGCCCAATCAGGCCCATCTCTCTTCAGGCTGGTTTGGGATTTTTTAATTTTTTAATTTATTATCTCATAACCCAGTGCAGGATCATTGGGAGACTGCAGATGATTTGGTATTGTTAAGGATGAGGCAGATGATTTGATCATGGGTGCTTCAAGGGTGAGACAGATGATTTGATCATGGGTGCTTCAAGGGTGAGACAGATGATTTGATCATGGGTATGTCAAGGGTGAGACAGATGATTTGATCATGGGTGTGTCAAATGATTTGATCATGGGTGCGGTGTGTCGTAGCCAAGATGGCCCATCCCTCTTCAGGCTGCTTTTGGAATCAGTTGTCTGTCTCTTAGACTAGTTGCTAAACATAGCTAGAGAGATCAGTCTACTATTTACCCAGAGCTGGGTAGAAAGAGATGGATTCATGCCTTTCCCAAGGGCATTAGTGCAAAGATAATACAAACTGTGTCAGCCAGAGTTTGAAGAACTCTGTCTGTCGAATTCATTCTCTGTGCTGTTAACGTTCGCCCATCTGCTTACCCTCAAAGATCTTGCTTATAGTGTTTCTTTTAAAAAAAATTATAATGGAGGCTGATAATTTGTGTTTTTTCTCTCCTGCTTCCAGATTGCTCTAAACCTCATTTACTCAAACTTCCTCTGTTGTACGACACACGAGGCAATGAGATTCGTCTCCATTACTCTTGATTTGTAGCATTGTGGGTTTTTTACAGGGCTGGTGTGCTAGCCTGACACCCAAGATGGGTCTGTCTTACAGGGCTAAAGGGCTCCAACTGTTCTGCTATTTATCCACAGCTAAGGGAGAAGTGGATTCATGCCTTTCCCAAGGGTCAGTAGTGCAAAGTGAACTCAAACTGTCCCAGCTGAAGTTTGAATTCTAATCTCTGATTCCATTCTCCATGCTGTTAACCATTGGGCCACCTGCTCCTCTATTAAATTAACGTATGAACTGTTTATTTTTATATATTTATTTTTTCTTTGTACATGATGCATACTTGTTTTCAGCAATAGAATATTCTCTTTGGAGATAAAAGGGGTCTCTGCACCAGCTCCCATGATCCTAATATTTTAGGGCCTTCAGCATTAAAAAGTATGGGAAAACTTTGAACCTCTTCAAAAAAAGATTCATCTTTTATATTGAAAAATTCTGTTAGAATTGTAGATCAAATGTAACTTTGTTTCTTCTTTGTTTGAGCTGTGATTTTTGCTGCTTGTTTCTTACAGATGGATTCTACTAAGAAATAACTTGATCTATCATAATCTCTTAATATGCTTAAGATTTGACCTTGTACAGATGTTATTCCCTTTTTAGGGGCTTATAATTAAATTTTAGCAAAACTTTAGCAAAACATAGATTTTATGTTATTTGAATTTCTTAAATAAAATAGTTTTTATCAATTTTTGACTGTTTCTCTCCTTTTGATTCCAGTTTCTTTTTATAGCAACCCCCAGATCGTCATTCCATAATCGTTATTAAGCTGCATGTGTCGGAAATAAATATCTGACAAGGCCATAAATTTCATCCGAAAGGCAACTGTCATGTTGAAACAGGCTTGCAAGTATAAGGGGTGCGAGTTCAAGTCTTGCCAGACACTCATTCTTTATTTCTGATCCACACTGCTTACTAACAATGTTGGAATGATGATCTGGGATTTAGGATAAAAAGCACTTGAAATTAAGATAAAATAAATACTAGTCAAATATTATTAATAATAACCAATGAAATACCCATTGCTTTGCTGATAGTGTACCCAGGGGTGGAAATCTAAAGCCATGTATCTGAAAAAACTCATCGGATTTGCCTGAAGCGACCATCCCGGCATTTAACCAAATCTTCCGCTCACAGACAATCGAAAGCGAGTTCAATTCCATCTCATTTTACTTTGTTGCCTTTCTTCTTTTCTTGTGATGGCCGAGTTCAGCCGTTCTCCTCTAGCAATTTTCTTTGTTTTACCCCCTACGTGTTTGCGTACCCCTACCTTGCTTCTCTCTTCCTGCCCTCTTTGTGGTCTTTGTGTTGCAATTCCATTAACAGAACCTCTCCTCTACCCTCACCCCTTTCCACGTAAAGTTTACATTTTTGAAAGTGTGACAGAGGGACAGATTATTATAATTAGAGGTGGAAATCTTAAACACTCTAGTATCTGGGAAAAACTCATGGGATTTGCCTGAAACGACCATCCCCTGGTACTTAACCAAATCTTCCATTCACAGACACTCAAAAGCAAGTTCAATTCCACCTCATTTGACTTTTTTCCCCTCTCTTTACTCGACAGCCGATTTCAGCTGTTCTCCTCTAGCAAATATCTGTTTCACCCTTTTGCATACTCCTACCTGTTCTCTCTCCCTCTCCCCACCCTCTCCATGGTCTTTGTCTTAAGATTCCATTCTCAGAACCTCTCATCTACAGATGGACAGACACGTTTCTTATTATAATAAAGACTACGATAGAACCCATAAAAAATGACGGGTAACATTTTTGCTGCATTACAGTAACTAACCAACAAATATACAGAATTTGGATCTTTAGGTAAATTTAAAACAAAAGTGACTGAGAAAAAACAGGAACCAGGTCAGTTTTGGTGTTTGTGTTTGTTTTTAGTTTTTTAGTATTTGTTTTTAAATTTGCAGTGATAAGAGGTTAAAATATGACTGATTTTTAGCTACAAAAGGTGGGTGTCACATTATATTCGAGGTTGCATTGTACTCGAGTAAATTCGGTAATAAATATTAGATAAATGAAATTAGATATTAAATTAATATTTTTTAATTGTAGCCCATTGTATGCTTTTTCAATTCATCCGTAATTTGCTTGTCAAAGTGATTTCTGATTTCTGGTGACATGTTTTTGGTTTTGTTTTTAAAAATTAGGCCGTCTTTCTAGCGACTTTCGCTGCTTTGATATCCGCTTACCCCACCTCTGACAGACAATACTTCAGGCTTGAAATCCTACAACATTTTATCTTTGTATCAGTAGCTCGTGTGTATGTCATCAATTTACTACGATCAATGACTAGCGATCGAATCGCGGTCCCAGTATTGTCTCTTAATTATAAATATTGGTTTGGAATAGCGTGACAGACAAACGGACATCTGCACAAAAAAGTGACAATGGTATTTATATTGTTAGATTCAATTAGTTCTTCGGACAATTGAACTCCTTCTTGTTATTTGTGTTGTCAACACAACGTTTCGGCCAATCCATTCTTCTGCCTTCTTCAGGTGTAAAATCCGAGTGTGATGGGTTAAACAGAAGTTATGTTTAAAGCGGATAACCCTTATAGCACATGGCCCAGGTGTTTCTGTGTCTTTGTCTTGTCAGGTTTAGGTTTGTTGAGAAGTTGAGTTGTTGAACCTTGGAGTTGAGAAACGTTGTGTTTACAACACAAATAACAAGGAGGAGTTCAATCGTCCGAAGAACCATTTAAATATTAATGACCCTTCTCAAAACTATAGAAAATATATTATTAGATTATTTAGATTTTCTTAAAAACATATTGCCACCATCCTTCTAAAATGGAAAATAGTTATTTACTATCTGTGATTCTATTCAAATTCTATTCAAATTCTATTCAACTCCTCTGAAAAGAAAAGAAGTTGTAAAGTGAGAAGGAAGGAAACATTTGGTGTTAACTGATCAGAATTCCTGACAAAAACCGATAAATCTTTCTCTGTCTTTGTAGATGTGGTTTTGTGGTGGTTGAATATAAATAGGCTGTTTTTCACTTTTGGTGAAATAAGTGATGGACACTAATTGGTCTTAATTAGACGGGGGGGGGGCATATCTCATGCCCCTCCTCCAGTTCTCACCCCATCATTTCATGCCCCCTCCTCCAGTCTCCACCCCCTATTCACTGGTGCTTCTCCAGAACAGAACATGCTGCCACGCCCTTTGATGAATTGCGCCAGAACCCCAGCCAAGTTATAATCAATATCTTTATTTCAACACTAGTCAATGCTTTTCCTTCATGTTACTAAACACTTTGTGTGTGTGTGTGTGCGTGCGTGCGTGCGCGCGCATTTAAGCTGGATTTAATCTGGCACAAGGCTACAATATTGAGAGCACTCACTTGATTACAGTGATTTGTGTGTGCATGTATTTTTATATAATACTAGCATTGTACCCATAAAAAATGATGGGATTACTTACATATAGATCTGCACTTCTGCCTAGGATCAGAGTATCTGTGCGCTCTGCCTTTGATCAAAGTGTTGCTGCCCGGCACTCCTGCCTAGGATCAGAGCGTAGTATCTGTTTGCACATTTAAAAGTGATACATACACAAAAAATATTGTTGTTCGCATTCTTAGTGTTGTTGCTGCCAGGCAATGATTTACATCATATTGAGTTATATATATAATATACACATTACATTTTATATATGTGGATGATAAAAGATCCCTCTAATCTCTGAATTTTGTTGAGGGTCATGGAGATAAGGATATCAGGTCTCCAGAATAAATTGCGATTTGAAATAACAAGTTACTAATATAAGAACTGTATTTTGCAGTAAATATATCATTTAATTTGATTAGAACTCCAGGCTTAAAACTAGATCAGCTATAATTATGTTATATTTTGTTTAGGTTGGGACTCTTTTAAATTGAAAAGGATTAACTTGTCTCTCTCTGCTGAGTTAGGTAAAGCGTCCATTTTTTTTTTATTTTTTAAGAGTGATATATATGTTGGATATTCTTGTTTCCGAGTATTTTGTTTGCTTTGGGCTGTTCCTCCTTCTTTGTTGTTTGTCCTCTTCATTTCTGCTACGTTTTTTGTTCAAACATTTCTGCGACAGTCGAGATGCTTTGACACCAGAGTTTACGATCTGCTGCTAGTCCTTTCCAGGTTGATGTTGATCTTATTCATAGTTTGTTTGAGTTGGATCTTTGTAACAGCACAGAGGGCAACCATGGGTTTTTTTTTTGTCTGTGTTGGATACTTAGGCAGCTGTTGGCGGGGATCACAGATTTGACCCCCCCCCCCAGTGTTGAAACTTATAAACAGGATATCAACGAGAATCCCAAACTGCAAGGTGTCCTGGGCTGGAAACAGGCACGCCGGGTGTTCAAAGGTCATAAACAGGATATTGACTGGACCCTGACTGCTGGTGACGGGCTGGAAATTCAGCGTGGGCATTCAAACCCGATAAAAGAGACACAGGACGCCCTCGTAGAGGCAGAGAGCAGCTGGGCTTGGCAGCACGGGGCCAGTTCCCCTGTTAGGAACAGTCTGTCAGCTCTCATTATCTCTCTCCCACTCTTCATTCTCCGCCACGACACACTGTATCAAAACCCAAATGATAGCTGCGCTTCCGGTGATAACATTCCCAAAGTGATCATCAGTTGAATTGTTTTGAGACCAAGTTTTGTTTTGGTTAACTTGTTTGAAGCACTCCAAAGAACTGCTGCCTGCAAGTCTCCGAATTGTGAGGGTGCTTTTAAAAATACTAAACTCCTTCGTTCTTTCAACAGCTCTCAATAGCATACACTTCAAGTTGTTGTTGTTGTTGTTACAAGAGCTTAACAGACGATTCCTTTTCTGTGGTTGTTGTTCGCAGACCAATGTTTATTCATTCCTCCTGGCTTTATCTTCTCATTAGAAACTGTCAACATAGGTTTCTTCAGTTTTCAAGTTGCTGGCTGTCTATGTATGTATTACACATATACCAATGGAGCTAGAGGGCTGTCAATTTAAACGTTTAATCATTGTATAGAAAAACTTCTTTTTTTCTTTTTAGAAAATTCCCCTCCATAATACGTTTTTAATAGGGGAGTTCAATTTGCAATGTAAGTTTTTGCTAAATTGGCCCCTTAGTTTGTGTCTGGCCAGCAAAAGGCGAGAGTAGTAACTTATTAATCACACCTTTTTCCAATTTTTCAATTGATCACCCTCAACATGCAGTGCAATATTGGTCTTGTGACGGTTTCTATTGAGTGACTAACCAGACATGTTATTATTTTCATCCTTTTTTGCAGTCTTCTTCTTGGCTATCTTCCTATTCTTGTTCTATATCTCATTTTTTCTTACTATTATTATTAATCACCACTACCCACAACACTGGTTTATTGCTGGGTTTAGGTTACTCATGTGTTCTGACATCTATTTTACACGCATACACCCCTCAATGAGTAGGGAAAATGTGATTTTTGTTTTTTTTTGTTTCTTAAAATTTTTTTTACTGATCACAGCCCAACAGAAGGCGAGAGAAGTAACTTATTCATTGATTACCCCTTTTTCCAACTTTTTGATTGATCATCCTCAACACAGCATATTACTACTTCTTTGTCTTCCTTTTTTCTTTTTTTTTCTTTGTTTCTTTGTTTTCTTTTTCTCTTTTTTTTTTTTTTTGTGCCATCTACTTAGTTACCTCTTTCTACTTTTTTCTTACTATTATTATTATTTTGATATCTGGTTTCATTCATTGCCAACCGAGTTTCAACCAGAAACCTAGGGCAGGCCACAATGTTATGATTTAGTAGGCAGTCAGATTATACAGTTCTCCTGTGTATACGTATAAGAATCATCACAAAAAATTTGTTTTATTATTATACTTTCTGTTATTGTTGTTTGCAGATTGATATTCCTATTTATTCCTCCTGGCTTTGAATTGGAATTCCGGGAGGTCTCTGGGTGCATTCTATTGGTTTGCTTTTTAAGATTGGATGGAACAATAAAAACTCTGCAGACAGTTTTCTCTTTAAAAAGATCTGATAAACCGACTTTGAATTGAGACGTCCATTTTGCTAACTTTCTAAACTAACCATTCACTTTTGTGGTGGGCGATTAAGCAGAAACATCGGTGATACCACAGTTTAGCCTCACATTGGAACTACGCATTTAAGATGGTTCTGAAAAGTTGCTGGCTTGCTTGAGGTAGTCATCAATATCGACGATGCCGCCTTCTATTCCTCTTCTTGGTATCAACATTTGGTTTTGAGATTGATTTATCTTTTGGTTTTCATCCTTGGTTAATAGGGTACCAAAATGTTCCCAAGTAAAAGGTTAGGAAGAACTACCTCATTTGCATAAAACAAACATCTTTTTCTGAAAGAGGACATCTTAAGGAACATTTTGGTACCCTAAATGTAGAATCATGGGAGGGGGGGTGCACGGTAGGTCCTGCTGGCCTCCTGCACTACTTCATAGAACCCATGATCCCTCATTAACCCCCAGGCAGGGCTGCCAAAAGAAATTCATCAAACGTACCAAATCTTAAAAAAGCGTATTATATATATATAAAAACAATGCCAGAATATTGGGGCATTATGTTGTAGCGTGGGTGTTTGGAATGTAGCAAGAAGAAATGATGTACATTTAACAGTTTTTCTGCTAAAAATATCTCCTACCCACCATTTGAAACAACAGACTCTTCTACTGAAACGAGTTCAGTAGATTCTTTTTAAAAAAAATGATCCCCGGAAATTCAAATGTATCTGAATTTTTTTTCCCGCGGATTAACTAGTTTGATATGTTTTATGAAATAAGTCAAATGCCAATCACTAGTTCTTAGTGTAGCGGGTTAGCATGTTGCTTCACTGGCCATTGATAGTTCAATATATTTGCACTCTGTACCTGTTGCTATCAATTCACTTTCTGATTGTAAAGTTCAAGAGGTTAAGGCAGTGCCTGTTCCAAAGGTGCAGGGGGCCGGACTTTATGATGTGTTGAGCAGTTTGCCATAATTGTCGTGTAAAATAATTTTCCGTCTGTCGTACAACACTATAGCTTCGAAGCATTTTGGTTACTTTTCTTCAGTGTTGCAAATTTAGATAATAATAAATAAAAAATGGATCTTTCTTCATAGTTTCTATTAATTATCTCCCTTGACTGCGCGTCAAGGGAGATAATTAATAGAAACTATGAAGATTTTTTATTTATTTATATTAGATTTCTCAATGTTAAAAATGGTGCACAAATTGTGTAATCTACACACTCACTCACTTGATGTTAAAAATGATGCACAAAAGTTGTGCGCTGTTTTTAAGATCGAGTGTGCGTGGAACTTTACAATTTATTACCTACCTTGATACTCAGGGAATCATGTGATTTTCCAACACTAAAAGTAACAATAACTGACACAAATATCTACTAATGCAGGATTCTGAGAGCCCTCCCCCATTGCTGTAGGTTAATTTATTGCTTTATATTTATCTGCAAGTTCTGTGATGTGAAGAGAAATTTGTTCACTTGAAAAATTGCTTATCCATTTCAATGTCCTATTTTAATTTTACATCAATTTCTTAAATGGCAAAAAAATTGTCGTCCAATTTTGCTGATTTTGAAGCAATCATTTACTTGGCAAATTGAATTTTCTTTTTTAATTTCCTGCATTTCCAGGGATTTTCAAGGAATTACAATTTCTTCTTCTTCCTTGCTTGATCTGCTTTGTGTCACACTTGAAAATCTAATTTTACATCATCTTTTTTTTTTCTTTTTTTGAGAGAAATTTCATTTCCATTTCGTGATGAATATTTTATCTCTTATTTACAATGAGTTTTGGCTTTAAGTTCATTAGCCCCCCCCCCCAAAAAAAAATTCCTATATATTTAATAAGGCACTAGAAAATAGTGTGTTGCTTTGTGATTGTGTGGTGCTGGTTTTTAAAGATATGCAAGAAAAATGAGAATTATAAATGAGTTTCTAAGGCAATAAACTGACCTTGAAACACTTTTTCTTTCAGTTAGGTATGTCTTTTCTTTACTTTATTACTTATATGTTAGAAAATCTTAATTTTTTTTTTTTTTTTTTCTTTTAATTAAATATTTTTTTAAATTTGAATCTATTTAAAAAAAGTTTTTTTAATTTAAAATTTTTTTTTTTTTTTAAATTCTTCATTTCTATTCAAAATGTTTTCTTAGGATCTCTAAGTAAAAAAAACTCTGGCAATAAGAAGAATAGATACTTGTGAATATTTACCATTTCAAATATCGATTGCAAATCCCTTCTGCACATATTGATGATATTATTATTTCAGTTGCATAGACATACTTGAAGTGTTATGAAATACTGAATAGAATCGACTTCCTTTCATTGGAAACCATTTTCTGTTAAGTGCTATTAAATCCTTTCAAGCAAATAATATGTTTCACTTTAGAATCAATTGTCCGCTCGGATAGCGTAATGGTTAGCACATCTAAATTAAATTTGAATTAAGTCTAAAATCCCCCCCCTCTAAAGTGTGTGTGTGGGGGGGGGTTCAGTTTGCAATGTAAGTTTATGCCAAATTGATCCCTTAGTTTGTGTCCGGCAGCATTCATGCTTGTTTTTTGATAATTTGGACTTTTTTTTAGTGATCACTGCCCAACAAAAGGCGAGAGAAGTAACTTATTCATGGATCACCCTTTATTCCAATTTTTTAATTGATCACCTCCAACATGGCATGCTGCCACATTAATCACATGATGGTTTCTATTAAGTGCCTAACCAGACCTGCACTGATGATATTATTTCAGCTGCAGAGTCATACTTAAAGTGTTAGGAAATACTAAATAGAATCAACTTCCTATCTTTCTGTTAAGTGTGATAAATCCTTTCCAGCAAATATTACTTTCACTTTCAGTTTCGAATCAATTAGGTTTATCACTTAGGCTTTTCTTAACCTCAATTTGCCATGCAGGAACTTTTCAACAAATAAGAAATCAAGGAAAGAGACTTGTAGGTTTTTAGAGGGTAGTTCAGTTTGCAATGTAAGTTTATGCTAAATTGGTCACTTAGTTTGTACCTGGCAGCATTCACGCTTGTTTTTTGAAAATTCAGATGTGTATTACATGTACAGGCTGCTCCATGGTGCTAGAAGGCTGAAAATTTAAGCATTTACTCATTATGTGTATAAAAACGTTTTTTGTTTTTGGAAAATTCTCTCCCTAAATACGTTTTTAGTGGGGAGGTTCAATTTGCAATGTAAGTTTGTGTCCAGCAACATTCATGCTTGTTTGAACTTTTTTAGTGATCACCGCCCAACAAAAGGTGAGAGAAGTAACTTATTCATTGATCACCCCCAATGCTGCCAAAAGACATTTATGACGTGAAAGTTTCTATTAGTGACTAACCAAACCTCTCTTTCTGTTAAGCATAATTAAATCCTTTCAATCAAATAATACTTTCCCTTTCGAAGCAATTAGGTTTATCACTTAGGCTTTTCTTAATCTCACGTTGCCATGCAGGAACTTGTGATTCTTTTCAACAAATAAGAAACTAGAAAACACTTGGAGCACACACACCTCTGGCCAACGCCATACACTGACTAAAAACTGGATGAAAATCAGTTCATATATAGCTACGATGCTCAGGAGGTAACTAAGTTTTGATTTTCCATATTTTGAACCAGTCTTAATATGAGAAGATCTCTCTCAATCAAAAGAATTCCTAGTTCCGCCCCAAAATCTAACTAATACTTACTTAGCCCATGGCCCACAAAATGTCATTGAAATTCATTGAGAACTTTTGGAGATATTGTGTGTACAGACAAATATAAATGAATACATATAGCTCTTCTTTGTTATTAAAGGTAAATCAAGGCAAGAGACTTCTTCCTGTAGGCTATGACTGCATCTGTTATTCAACACCAATAAGTTTTTCTTTCCTTCCATCGCTGATGACAAGAGAATTTTGTAATACGCCTTCCGTTTAGCATAATCATAAATAATGTTATCAAACGGTTATTGTTATCAAAATCAGTCGGTCTCAAACATTTAATTTAAAGCAGCAGTACTTTTTATCCCTGCTGCATGAAATATTTTGATGCAAAAACTCTCCCTGCCACTTCTTAATACTCCTAGTTCTCAAACATTAATGAAACGTATGGCAGGGAGTTTGTTTATGCTTGGGAACTAGTAGTATCAAGAAGTGGCAGGGAGTTTGTTTATGCTTGGGAACTAGTAGTATCAAGAAGTGGCGGGATAAAAAGTACTGCCCTATTTAAAATGATCACAATAAGTGGCTTCCACTGTAATTTGTCACAAGATGTAGGAGGAGATGCTACCCAAATGTTTGGGGAACTTAGAGCAAGGAAAGAAAAAAAAATGATAAACAATAAGGTTCTTTATTTCCTGGTGGAGTGACTGAGAAATGTGTGAAATGTCGGGCAAGATATGCTGGGTAACTTGACAACCTGGGCATCTGCTGGGATGGGGGTAAACGTAAACGTTTGCCCCCCCCCCCGGATCAGGCCTAGTGTGAGTGGTTTGAAAGTTACAACCTTATAATCAATAAAGGATAATGGTGCTGAATGTAACCCCAACTTAATATACCCATATAAAAAGACTGTATTGTTATTCACTGGTAACACGATTGTCGTTAAGATATATTCCGAATATATCCTCCCCTCCCTCCCCCCCTCCTCCCAGAAAAGTGGCAACAGACGCCCATGCTTGACAGATGAACAGGTTGATTAATCTGCTGGCTGGGATCCGAGCGGCTAAACGGTAGACCGGTATTATTTTTCTTGGAAACTTTTTCAAAACCCGTTTTGGTGTGTGCATTTCCTTTTGGGATAAAGATAAAACCTACCTTAGTATTCAAAGTGACATTGCAGGATTTTCACTTGAAGTTGTTTGTATTTCAGAATCCACACGACTCACGCAACGACTTTCCATTCAGATTGCTACTGTTGCATGTTACTTTGCCTTTAAAAAAATGCCAAATTTGAAAGAAATTGTTTTTCATCATTTTTGAACATCGAATGCAGAAGATGTTAGAAACTGTCAACATACGTTCTTTCAGTTTTCAAGTGGGTCTGGCTGGCTATGTATGTGTTGCAGGTACAGGCTGCACCAATGGAGCTAGAGGGCTGAAAATTTAAACATTTATTCTTATGTCTAGAAAAAACGTGTTTTTTTTTTTTTTTTTTTTTTTTTTTTTTACGAGAGGGTTTATGCTAAACTGATCCCTTAGTTTGTGTCTTCCAGCATTGACGCTTGTTTTGTTTTTGTTTGTTTTTTGTTTTTGACAATTCAAATTATTTAGTGATCCAACAAAAGGCGAGAGAACTAACTCATTCATTGATCACCTCGTTTTTCTAATTTTTTAATTGATCATTCCCAACACAAAGACTTTGGTTTCTATTGAGTGACTAACCAGAGATTCACTACGACTTGTACACTTTCATCTATTCTATTTTTCTCAAATTAGAGGAAGGAAAAAGTCCTCTTCTACCTGTTAGTGAAACTGTGGATTACAGAAGTGTCGAGTGGCAGAGCAGTTAACCGGGACAGAGATCGAGTTTCGGCTGAGGCTGTTTGGATTCATTTCACATTAATTAGGAAAGACATGAATCCACTTCTTCTAGCTATGGGTAAATAGCAGTGCAGTTGGAGCCCTTTTTCTGTGTAAGATAGTTCATCTAAGAGTAGGTTACTAGGACAGAAAAAAACCTACAGCTTGGCAGTTGCCATAGCTGGTCCGAAGCCTGGGTAAGGAGTAGGAGGAGGAGGAGGAGGGTTGGGCGTGGGTCTAGCAATTCCACCCCCGTAGAAAAAAAAACCTACTTGTGACTGAAAGTGCAGCAGAGTGGTTGCCACCTTATGCTCCGCAAGAAGTCTATAGAAATGAAACAACCAAGACAAAACAGTGGATCCGGGTGCTGCTGTTCTGCGGGTGGATTTCTTTAACTGTTGAATCTTTTCTGGGTGGATTGTGATGACTGAGCATTGATTTCAATGCAAGAGATGCAGATTCCCAACGGCAGATGTGCAGCTGCAATCATTGTAACTGTGCCACAGGATTCTTTAAATGTATAGAGAACAACAAAAGGTGGGGTAAGCTTCAGAAACACTTAGCGTATGGGTCTCGTCACTAAAACTGCAACCAATGTCTTTTCAAAATATTTTTTTTATCATTGTTGAATAAAACAAGAGCATAGTTTTCAGAAACCGTTAACCAAAACTGTCAACATAGGTTTCTTCAGTTTTTATGAGGGCCTGGCTAGCTAATGGGCTGAAAATTTAAACATCTACTCCTTATTATGTCTAGAAACTTTTTTGTTGAAAATTCACACCCCATAATAGGTTTTTAGTGTGTGTGGGGGGGGGTCAATTAACATGTAAGTTTATGCTAAATGTGCCCCTTAGTTTGTGTCCAGGAGCATTCATTCTTGTTTTTTTGTTTTTTTAAATTCAGAAGATTTTAGTGATCACTGCCCAACAAAAGGTGAGAATTAATTTATTCATTGATCATGCCTCTTTTTAATGTTTTAATTGATCACCCCTAACGTGGAATGCTGCCAAAAGATGTTGGTCATGTGACAGTTTCTATTGAGTGACTCACCAGACCGTTGTTTTTTGTTTTTATTTGTTGCTTTCTTCAACCTAGAATTTCCTTGTGTGTGCGTGCACGCAATTTGAGATGCTGCTGCTTCGGATATTTATTTCATTATTATTATCATCCTTACGCCGGGTGGGGCGACTCTGTCTCTGCCTGGGTATCACATATCTTGTTCACCAGTCTTCTCCACGCTCCTCTGTTTCCAGTTAGTCTTCAAAGTCAATTAGAAAGACGATCCCTTGTTCTCTGGTTTTTGTTTTGAAACACAGTAATTTGTGTCCATTGACATCAGCGTTGATCCTGTTTTCGATTAGTTTTGGAGGCTGATGATATCCACGTATTTTGTGTCATTGTCTATGGTGAGTTGACGTTGTTTCGTTTCTGATGTTAGTCCTCGGACATTAAATGTTGCTGGTTTAAAGGAGTTTGGAGTCCTGATGGTGTGCGAAAATAGGCAACAAATACCCGAGGTGGTGTCACTCACTTCATTAATATTGCTTAGAATTGAATTATCATAATTACTTTATAAATTGACATGATATCATAATTGATGAAGGAAAACTCTTCAGAGAATTGTAAATGAGTAGAAAATAAAAGAATCGATTTCAATATTTTGCCAAAATCCATTTCGCCAATTCCTTGGTTGGAAAAGTATCAAATATTTTTTAAAATTTATTGTTAACATCTAAAACTCAATATATTCAAAACTCTAATCATTGTTTTAAATGAATAATAGAATGTATCCTCCTCCTGAGAACCACCCCCACCCCCACCCAAAGAAGATATGAATTTTTCTTCCCTTTTCAATTCAAGAAAACCTGGCAAATGTTCTGTTGTGATCTACTTTTTCTGTTTCTCTGTCTGTAACATGGATTCTTCCACTTAAAGTTAACAATTTTGCTGATAAAAATATCTCCTGCCCATCATTTGAAACAATGGACTCTTCCACTGAAACAAGTTCAGTAGTTTTTTTCTAAAACATCATCTCATTGAAATTCAAGTATATCTGGGAATCTTTTCAGGGGGATTAATAAGTATTGTCTATAAATTTGAGAAAACATTTACATTCAAAGGGTTTTTCGGACATTTGAACTCCCTCTTTTTGTTATTTTTGTTGTTCACACAATGTTTTGGATGATCAGTTCTACAGCCTTCTTGAAGTGTATAATCCGTATGTAAAGAGAGGGACCTCTTTTTTTCTTTCCGGTAGTGCCAAGTAAAAAAAAAATGGTTACAAACAGAATTTTATGCAATTTTATATAATCAGCAACGTGGGTTGCAGATGTTTTGAACTTTTTTCGTTCTTGTCTAACAAATAAGAGTTAAAAACATCTGCAACCCACATTACAAACATTCCAGCTTGCAAAAAGAAGAAAAAAGAAATTCTGTTGGCTACCATTTTCTTTTGTGAGTTTTTAAAAATTTCTACTTAGAGATGAAGTTGTCTTGATGTTGTGTGCCTATTTTGTAAACAGATTGATTTGTGGCTCCAATATAGGTTGAAGTGGTCTGCAAGATGGCCGGAAGGAATCTATATATATTTTTGAAAAAGAATTTTATTGGAGGCTATATTATTAACTAAAGAGTTCCGAGGTAAAATATATCCCAACAATAGTGTACATGGTGGGGAAGAGGACTTAAATTAATCTGAAGAGACAAAATCAGCCAGTTTTCATTTCACTTTACTGCTGGTCAGTGTTGCCAATTTAGCGTGTTTCATGCTAGATTCAGCGCGTTTGCTGTTTTGGCAGTGCAAAAAGCGCTAAATTAACGCGTTTTGGCCGTTTTCTGGCTATTTTTGACCATTTTTAGTGTCTTTCTAGTGGTGTTTGTCCATTTCTGGCTATTTAAAAAACATTTAGCACTTCTTAGTAGTCAAATGAGCGCAAAAATATTTTTTGAATTGGCAACCCTGCTGCTAGTCCGTGACCCTTCATTTCATTGACCGTTATAAGTGTACAACATCAGTCTCGCCCCCCCCCCCCCAGTTATAATGCGGTTCATTTATCCCGGATATCTTTCTTGGACCCCCACACCAGCGTTTAACAGGGAACGCCAGCATAAGTGTAACAGATATGGTAGGAGGGGAGAAAAGAAAGTTAAGTAGTTTAATATGAGGATAGGAAGGGTTGATGGCTGCTACTGATACTATAAATGTGACAGCCATAGCTTTTATTATATACATTTATTTATTTATGACACTGTACACCAAATGCCTATTACAGTATTGCATAATCTTGTGTTCATATGATATGAAGGATATTTGACTTTTCAGAAAGTAATTACGTATTTTCAAAAAGTTTGTAAAAACAAATGCCAGAAGATTGTCATCTGTAGTTGTTTGTCTTTCAGGACGAGGCTTATCGGAGAGATTACAATTGCCGATTTTAAACCTTTTAAACCACAGCTGTCATTTCCGAGCCTTCACTGCATCAGGATACACTTCAGAAATGTTTCTCATTGTCTGTCAAGCAGTACGACCCTTTCGAAATTCATACAATAAACAATGGCGAATATGTTGCTCTTTAAAGTCTCTATCCTCCCTGCAGGTTCAACTTTACTATACACTATAAACGACACACTTCTGGATAGAATCCAGACGTTTTTCCGTACCATTTAATCACGGCTGGAAATTACTGTTATCCCAGGGATGGTAAAAATGTGTTTGGGACAAACAAATATCTTCCGGGATGGAAATGATTTTTTAAAAAAAAATTTTTTTATTCACTTCCGTCCAAGAGGCGTCCAGGGAAGATTTTTCTTTTTAAAAAATTTGGTGAGGATTGTTCATGTTGTTTTTGTTATGGTAGAAAAACAAAGTCAACTCCAGGTTTGGACTGGAGTTTGACAATTATTTATTTCTTCAACATTCTAACACTAACTACTAACAACTATAGATCATAATAACAAAGTAAAGAAACATTTTGATTTCGGGACGGTTTACATTGTTTTTCGGGGCAGTTTACCTTTCCTTTGGGATGGTTAAAATTGTTTGGGAGCCCTGAGTGAAAAATGTAATTACTTTCCAAACACCCTAATATCTTACTTCCAAATCATGTTGGACTTTCTTTTCCTTTTTCTTTAAGCACTTATCTAACACTGGGTAAATAGCAAATTACTTCAAATATCTTGAAGAACCTAAGTAAGGAATATAGCTATATGGCTTATTTGAGCAACGCTTATTGGTGAAAGTCTTGTTGCCAAATTGGTAATGCTGCTGTCATGGTAAGACAGGTTCCCAAGCATCAGGGATGTTAGGTCAACTCTTGCTAGTCACTTATACTTCATTTTCAATCCATGCTGCTTACTTGAGTCCTAAAATGTAAAAATAATCTGAGTGTTGTGATAAAAAGCAATCATAAGCCAACTGCCAACAAAGATGGAAGAGGTATATGTATTCACTCATGTTTGTCCACACAATATCCCTAAAACTTCTCAATGACATTTTGTGGAAGGGTGGGCCGTGGGCTATGGAAGAATTGATTAAATTTTGGGGCGGATCCAGAAATTTATTTTCGCTTGAGAGGTATTTTTTCATATATTAAGAGGCAAACAATAGTTGGAAATTTAGAAAATCGAACCCCAATTACCTCCCCTTCATAGTAGCTATATATGAACTGATTTTCATTCAGTTTTTAGTTAGTGTATGGCATTGGCAGAGGTATGAGCTCTGAGTGCTTTCTAGTTCTTAATTGGCTTTTTTATGACTTATTTTCTCTCTCTCTCACTCTCTGAAAGCAAATAGTTTTTCGACCTTGGCAATTAATTGGCTCCATTTAAATCTCATAAAACAGTGAATAATGTGTGAAATGTAGACGTTTTTAATCTGCAGTCACCTATTTGGTAGCCATAAAATGTGCTTAATAACCTTTTCGAAGTGAAGTTGTGCAGCTTAGATAAATTATCATAGCTGATATTTTTAATTTATCTGTCACTATTAATAAGATTGAGTGTAATTGTTAAATTCAGGTTTCAATAATCATAAGAAAAGGTTTTTGATGCTGGCAGATTTCCAAACTTTACGCCTTTGCAATACCTTTTTTTGGCTCTATTAAAATGAAAAAAAAAATGTTTTAAACTGAATTCAACAACTTTAAGATTATACAGGTTACGTCCAGAAAGTATCCAGCCTACCTATGACAATGGTGCCTTAGTCCCTTCACAGTACTCCCCTTGGCACCTCACACACTTATCCAAATGTACCTTCAACCTTTAAGGTCATCTTTCTGAATCGCCATCAGCTGCCTCGTGACATTCTCCTTAATCTTGTCCAATGTCTGAAATCTCTTTGAATATTAACAAAAAAAAAAATTGTGTGCCTTACATTTTTCAAAACAGTCTGCCTCGTTGTGTTCTCCATAATCACGCCCATGGTCTGAAATCTCTTTGGGGAAAAGACAGACGATGCAGGGAGGCAAATCTATACTGTACAGGGACTGACAGACCTGGGTGATGAAAACGAGACATGAAGAATGGGCAAGCTCGTTCACACAAGCTCACTTAATAGTATCTCACTGCCAACTGAATAACTCCACAGGAGAGTGACTGTTCATACATGTGCAATAAGGTCCCCTTTGATTTGTTTCAAATTTACATCAATGCCGCGTAACTTGTTCTCGAGATATTCAAAATGACTGTATACCTTCCTCGTACCAAGACAAATGAGCTGAATATTTTAATCATTTGTCGTAGGGTCAGGCACACACACAGGCAATTGTTAGTAAGACCCACTTCCGGCTTGCCAGGGCTGTCAAAGCTTCACTCAGCTTACGGCACCTGGTATTCCCCAATGCTCACTCATCTAGGTACTGACCAGGCTTGACGTTGCTTAACTTTGATGATCTTATGAGAACCGGTGTATCCAACTTGATTTGGCCAGGATTTTTTCTCAATCCTAGCCCTTGTGCTTAGCAAAGAGGTATTGAGTACCATTTTAAAATTCTTTGGTATGACTTTGTGGTGGATTGAACCACATGATTAATTTTCCTGGGTAGTGAGTGTTATTTTCTAATTGATTATGCATAATAAAAAGTATAGAAAATGGCTATTATTCGTTTCAAACTTAGCTTTTGTAGCCAGGATAGTGATATTCATATGTAAATAAGTATGAAATTATGAATCACCGCCACACATATAAATGCTGTGTTAGGGGTGATCAATGAATAAGTTACTTTTGTTGTGCTGTGATCACCAAAAAAGGTCTCAATTTTCAAAAAATAAGCGGGCATAAACTAGTGACCAATTTAACATAAACTTACATTGCATATTGAACCCTTCTTTAAAAACCTATTTAAGAGGGGAATTTTCAAAAAAACAAAAAAAAAAACATTTTCTCTATTCATTGAGGGGAGTGTGTGTGCAAAATATCAAGTTTCTACTGTGAACTGTTAGGGCTGGGCGAAGTCTGGATACATATGATAATTATAATGACATTTATTAGTTGAGAACCTGTATTTGCCTGGCACTGGTGTGAGTGACTGCTAAACAAGCGGTCTAAATTGTAAATGTGAATAAAGAAACAAACTCTGTGCAGGGATCGAACCCGTGTCCACCCTGGAAGCTACCTTATATGCAGGTACAGCTCTCCAGAGTGAGCCAATGAAGGTCTCATAATCTCCCCGCACAGAGGCTGCTCGTTTAGCAGTCATTCACACCGGCGCCGGGCAAA
>VCCN01006731.1:667832-680316 GCA_006491835.1 Architeuthis dux | reverse complement strand
GTAGATAACAATTTTAGACATGGTTTTGTTTTATATCAATTTATTTCAATTTAAAAAAAATTAAAAACAAAGGGAAAAATAAATGTGGCCAAACCAAAAGGTTAATGGCCAAACGCTTTTCAAAACGACAATATTTGTCTAATTTGGCCACAAATTGGCCACCCTGCTTTAAAATGAGATCTCTGTGCCACCACTGCTTTCACAGGGGTCGTTTCTGAGACAGCCATATATATACAGGGAGAGAGGGAAGTGAAAAAGTATGCATTTACATACATACACAGTGTATATATATACATACACAGTGTATATATATACATACACAGTGTGTATATATATATATATGTGACTTTATCCCTTTTCACTCTTTATGTTCCTCTCCCTCGGTTCAGTTTCTAAAAAGACAGTTTAAAAAAAAAATGTTGTTTCTTTTTTAAATGGCTTTCGTCCCAGGGAAGATATCTGTCTGTACCAAAAACATTTTATTCTGTCCCCGGACGACGGGATGCCATTAATTTTGAGCCCTGCTGTAGGCATAGCCTCCTGCGATTTCACAGAGCCTCAGTCTCACTCCAGCGCTCATTGTCTTAGCATTGTTTGCCTCGTGTCTTGTTGGTTTACTATTTGTGTTGTGTCCAGCCTTTGTTTCTGTGAGAGAAATTTCTCCTAAAAAGTGGTCAAAGTAATCCTGTGCAGACTTTTTCTTGTTATTATTCCCTCAACAAGACAGTAAAACTACATTGCATTTACATTATATTAGGTATTATAAGTAATCTAGACATGATGTGTGTAGGTTATATGCAAATACTATTGTAGAATAATGCTGGTATTTCTTCTCGCCGATGAGAGACGTCTCGTCATTGGGTTGTACATTTACAGGGCTGAACAATTCTGTGGGAGGAAATAAAACATTTTGGTCCATACCGGAGAAAGGGTTCTCCCACGTGACTGGATAGATAGACAACAAAATTTGTTTTATTCCTGTCGATAGCTTCGATGCTGGGCCGGTTAAAATTCTAATGACTTTCTCTCCCTAACCCTGGCAGGTGGGGAGAAGCTGTTGACCCATTCGCTCTCTGTTCCTCACTCGTCTAACTGCCAGCTGATTTGAAGTGATGGTCACCCTTAAACCACTCTGGTTGGTCGAACGCATTTTCTTTGTTGTCACTTCAGTGTTACCCGGTCAACCGTTTGACCCAAATCCTAGCCCAGAGAACATGATATAGCATTTTGGTGCAAGTGCCAATACTATCACCCCAAATTCAAGTCTTCTAATAAGTGAACACACAACCAGAGTGTATTTCATTGCACTGTCATTTTATATAGAGGACTTTAGCATCCGTGGATCTTTGTATCTGCACGGGAAGGAGGGGTGGGGGTCCTGAAACCAATTCCCAGCTGGTACCGATGGATGACTGTATATCGTCTCTCTTTCATCTTTCTATTTCTTTATTCGATTAGGTTTGTTGGATGTGATTAACTTGATTATTTCAAATGATGTCCTCTTTGCATATCAAATTATTACATTGTATTTGGACGGCACTTTCTCTGCAGTGTACAATGGATACTTTCTGCTGCCATTGCATGCATATACTGCAAGAAGAATGCTTGCCATAGTTTTATGGTTAGAAATTAGGACCGTTGCCTGAGGGTTTGTTCCTCACTGAGTGCCACACTGTTATGACCCTGTAATTTATACATTACTCACATGAACACCACTATAGATGGTTATGTTGTTGTTGTTGTTTTTCTAAGTTGGCAAATGGGGCTCAAATCATTTGACCTTCATCAACCATATATATCAGTCTTTCTCAACAGAGGCAATATCGCTCCCAAGAGGGGGGTGGATTGTCACATACAAGTAGATTTTTCTTTTTAAAAAATAGGCAATCTTTTGTTTTATGTCGGTGAAGTCAAGAAATAAGAGGGAGCTAGTACTCCCACTCAGTGAATTAAAAATATATGTATTTTTAAAAAATTCTTTTAATTAATAATTCCTGTTTCCGTTATTGTCTTATCTCCTTATGCAAGCAAGCGTAGGCCATCCTGAAGATATAAATATTCGCTGGAAACAATCTATTATAAAATTTACTCAGCTTAGCCAAGAGAAGGCATGAAAAGCAATGTTCCTTTTAGTACAGTCTGGCTACTTGATACGTGTATTTATTTGGCTAAAAGCATTGGATAATGTAGAGCTGCCAAGGGGACCAAAAAGGTTGAGAAACCCTGATAGATATAATAAGCGTCTATAAGTAAACAGCAAATACATACAATAAACTATGGAAATATTTTTCAATTTCAATGTTCTGGACGTTTATAAATGTTAAAATTCTAAAACTTTTCAAAAGTTTTAAATCAACTTTTTTATGAACGTAGTTTCATCTTGTGTATGTCTTCTGATCGCATGTTACGGCTGTTTAGGCCATTTTCAACATCTTCTACATATGTATATTGATTAAAGACAATGATCACTCGAAGTAACATGATGTCATCAAAGTGTTCTTAGGTTAGGGTTGGACTGTTCTTAAGTTAACCATTAAACAATATATTAGTTTTGGTGATTTTTCTCCTAATATAACAAATCTTTTATTTGTACACTTGATAGCTGGCAGCGATGGGTCATAGACTGTTCTTAATAGTAGCAAATGAGCCGGGATAGAAATGATTTTAGCATGACTCCAACTTATCAGTGGGACTATAATCGACTTAATTCCACATTCATTTCTATGGATGCTGTTCTGATTCAAAATTGATACTTTATTTGCTACAAATAGAAATTTGTATCCGTCGGTTGGGAGTGGGGGATTGGGTTTCTACTAATTCCAATCCAATCTTTGTTGTTAAACTTTCTCAGAGTGAATACTGTGAATTGTATACATGATTGTCAATTGCTAACCTTGAAAAGTTACGATGCTTAAAGAGGAAGCAAGGATTGTAGATGATTGATTCGGACTTCATAGGCAACAACCTTGTCGAGAAATATATATAAACAATTATCTCTGTTTGTCAGTGTGTCCCCCACCTTTAAACATTTAATAAATAATAAATAAAAAATAAATAAAAAGCTCAACCAAATTTTGCATGGATACTCATTGGCAGGGCTCCAGACTAACTTTTTTCACTACCGTCCTGGAACCATCCCGGAAAACAATTTTAACCGTCCCGAAGGAAATGTAAACGGTCCCAAAATCAAAATGTTGTTTCTTTACTTTATTATCATCTATAGTTGTTTGTTGTTAGTAGCATAATAAAAATACCATTAAAATGTTGAGGAAATAAATAATGGTCAAACTCCAGTCCAAACCTTGAGTTGACTGTTTTTCTACTGTAACAAAAACAAGAACCATCCTCACCAAATTAAAAAAAAATCACTTCCATCCCGGAGGCATCCTGTGGAAGATATTTGTTCATCCCAAACACATTTTTACTGGCCCTGGGACGACATTAATTTCGAGTCCTGCTCAATGGACCTAGGGGAAGATTTTAAAGTGAAGTCTTGAGAAAAATTCTTTTTTTTAAAGGGTTTTATAGGGGGAGTTCTATTTACAATGTAACTATAATGTTAAACAGAACCCTTATTTTCTGTTCAATATACATATACATACTAGTTGGAAACCACCCTGTAGGGCGGGTTTCAGCTAGTATATAATATTTCTCAACTTTGGATTTATTGATTTAGTCTTGTTTAGAGTTTAAAGGAGTTTTCCAATTTTAATGCCAACTTGAAGAAGCCACCCTAATTATCCTTGCTGCCCCCAGGGGAACTTGACATTCTGTTAATCGTCTTTTAACAAATTAACCCTCTTCACTGGGTGGGGCACCTTAGATAATAGCTGGATAATTGACTATCAAAAATGTTGTGTGGCATGAGGATAAGTGTTTTAAAAAATCTTAAAAGTATAAAGGTTGCTGGCAGAAAACGGTTGAAATAGAGATAACGGCAATTAGTTGTTTATTAGAACCGTTAACTATGAGAAATTTACATATAAAATATAAACAAACAATCAGATTGATTGTAACACACCATTTCTCAATTACTGGGGTTTTGTCAAAATTATAGCCAAATTTCAGCAAAATCGGACACAATTTGAGGGACTTTCCCAATTGTAAACAAAAACATTTTTTTCTATAAAATGTAAACAATCAGATTGGCCATAACTCACCACCCCCCAGGTAGAATCTCTTCACAAGCCTACATACAAAATTTCATTGAAATATATTTACTCATAAGAACCCAGACCCATTTCTACTTGAAGGAACATTATGTGGGAATCTGGGTAGGCAAATTGACACAGTCACGTGACTGCACCAGGATGTTCATTAGATGTACACTTCATGAGTTAAAATCAAGGATAAAATATGATATTATATAAGAGACTATGCAGATCAATTAAATTGTATGTGACACTTAGTGCACTTCATGAGTTAGAATCAAGGATAAAATATAATATTATATAAGAGACTGTGCAGATCAATTAAATTGTATGTGACACCGGTGGGTTCTTATGGGTTAAGAAATGACAAAGTTATCCAATTGAGAAAAAGGATACAACGACGACATACACCCATAACGAATGATAGTCCCCAGCTTTTTTTTCTGCCCAAGACAAAAGAACTCATTACACCAGATTTTGTACTTGATACTTGTTAATCAATCAGTTAATACATGGATGAAAATGTTAGGATTAAAAACAATATATTATTTTATACACTGATTTAATGAACAGAGATTTTCTATTTTCATCAATTTTTACAAGACAAACCGTGCATAAGAGTTACATAAAAAATATAGTTGGCAGCAAAGAGGTTAAATGTTATATACATTCTGATGGTTTTAAATATGTTAAAGCTGCCCACATTCGTCATAAAGTTTACATTTATGAAATCTATGTAAATAATGCGGTATTGAGCGACTCTTGACTGAAGTTTTGATATTGCCTTAGTGATAAGGAAAACTAATATCTTTGGTCTGCGTGAGTTGTGGGTGACTGGAGAGGTGATGGTTTGCATCCAACTTGAAAAGATAATTAGATTTGCTGCAAGGAATTGGAAATTGGTTCCTGGGTATTGGTTTGATGTTTGAGACGAAATTGCTTTTAAGAGTCTGTAAAATTTTTATAATTTGCTCTTTATGCTTTTTGGGTGTGGCAGAGGGTGGAGATCTCATTTACCCTCATCAACAAAGTTGTAAAGAGGTTTTTGGTTGCGTCTGTTTGCATTCTTCCTGTCTGCCAGATATCTCCAAAAGTCATAAATGAATTTCTTTCAGATTTTCTGGGAGGATGGACAATAGGCAAAGGAAGAATTGATTAAACTTTGGAGTGGATCCATGCACAATTACCTCCCCTACGTTGTAGTTATATGTCCAAAACACATATTGTCATATTCTTTTTTTCTTGTCCGCAATATATCCTAAGTTCTCAAACAATTTCATTCAGATTTTCTTCCTAGGCAAATGAAGAACTGATTAAATTCTGTAGTGGATCCATGCACAATTATCTCCCCTACGTCGTAGTTATATGTCCAGGGCTTTTTGTTACATTGATTTCTCTTTCAGATTCATATATGAATAAAAAAATATATGCAACAGTCAAAATTTAAACAGTTAACTACCTATCTATCCACTAAGTGGTTTCAATGATGTTTATGGTTACTGGCAGCAGTGTTGACAGAGGTATGCGCTCTCTGAGTGTTTTCTAGTTTTATCTGTATTAGAATTTGACTTGGGAGGGTAAACTTTATTAGGAAATGTCTAGAATGCATCAAGAAATGAAGGGTTCCGGTTATTCCTTTTGATCTTAACCTTATAATTACCAAATCACCTGAAATTGGCTTTTATAGAAATAATCCAGATTAAAGGATGTTATAATCTGAGATTATCCACTAAAATAATTTAGTCAATGAGATTAGAAATTCCGGATTTTCTGTTTCTGCTTATTTTTTTTTATTCATCTAGATTGTGTGTGTTTGCATATTTGAAAACCTACACACATACACAAATACAGGTACATCACTGATTTTCCGGCACTTCTGGTTCCAGAACCTTGCCAGATTATCCATCTTGCCGGACCAGCAGTGGTCACATAATAATAATACACCTCTGACCAACTAATTATGCACATCTCATATCTTTAGGGCATTAGCACTGTTAGAAACCAAAATTAAATGGATATTAAATATGAATTAAATGGTTATATACAATACATTAATATAAATGAAACGGATACTGGTATATTAATTGAACAAATACAAATATCATATACAGTTGAGGAGCAAATAGAATCTGTCTCAACTTCTGTACCGAAACACCACAGTCGAGTTTTCTTACATCAATATGAACTTGTGTTGGCTTCTTACAACACCACTGACAGCTGCACTTTGTTTGGAAGCCATTACTTCAGGTAAATGTGAGCAAATTAGGCTAGGGATTGTACCAAATCGATGGAGCAGTAATTACCACCTCAGTATAAACAATTAAGAGATGACTCCACACACAACGCCACCTGTGGCCACTAAGTGAACTAGTTCGTGTCCACTCGTAATTTTATCTGGAGTAAAAGCGGTGCCGGACCAAATCAGTGTTGTACCTGTATTAACTCAATAGAAATGTGATCACTAAAAAAACTTCGAATTTTCAAAAAACAAGCATGATCGCTAAGGGACCAATTCAGCATAAACTTACATTGTAAATTGGACCCCCCACTGAAAATCTATTGTGGAGAGGATCTTTTTAAAAAAAGTTTTTTTCTAGACATAATAAGGAGTAAATGTTTAAATTTTCAGCCCTTTTAGTCCAGAGACGAACAACTAAGTTAGTACCGGAATTAAAAAGTATGAGTTATGAGCTAAAAGTGTTAGGATTAACATAGTTAGAAAATAGGAGAGATTGAGGAGACTTAATAGAAATGTTCAAGATTATGCATGGTTTAGAAGTAGTAAACCCTGATGTATTTTTTACTAGAAGAGGGTACAAGGGACTGAGGCCACGCATACGGTAGAAGCAAATAGAAGTAGATTGAATATCAGAAAATTCATTTTTAGCAATAGAGTGGTGGGACTTTGGAATAGATTACCGGAATATGTAGTGCTATCAATAGATGTAAATGATTTTAAGAAGAATTATTGTTTATTATACCACCGCAAAGGTTTAAGGCCCTAGATATTGTGTAAATATGTTATGTGTGCTTGTATATACAAATTGGATACTTTTTTTTTTTCACACTAAAATAAAATGTTACTAATTTGGCACAAATATGCTACCGGACCCAGACACATTGGGGGGAAAAACCCTTGCCGATACGCAAGATGAGATAATGCTGATGTAACGGCAAGAATTGCTTGGTAGTTCTTCAAAAAATGTGCCCAAAAACATGAGGCACTGTGTTTAAGTGGCAGCCGCATCAATGTTTTATTGGAAAATAAATCGAAAAAAAAGATTGAGAGGCAAAGGCAGAAAGAAACAGGGCTAAACATTTGCTGGAAGCAATCAATGAGGAGGAACAAGAAAATGATTCTTGCCGACAAGGTTTGTGGGTAAGGATGTCATTTGTGTCTGGCAAGGGAACAGGTATCTCTTTTAATCTCAGAATAAAAAATAAGAACTAGAATTATGTAAAGAGACTTAATAAAACTAAGGTAAAGCGTCCGTCTCTTAAAAGACAACTCTGAATGGAGTATAAAAGGCCGGTGACAAAAACCCAGTTTCTGTTGCATGTGTCAGCTTAGTGATCCTTGCAAGTTTCAAGTCTAGTGGAGACCAGGACATTATTCTTACAAGTTTTTATGACCACCCCCCTTGGCAGGACATGTAGCATAGTCAGCGATCTGTACTTCTTCTGGTTGCTGTGAGAGAAAGAGATGTTGAGGGAGAGAGAGATAGAGATAATAGTCTCAGAAAAGAGAGAGACGATCATTTCTTCCACGGCTGCGGACTGCAATGATGATGATGATGATGATGACTCTGTCCAGGTCTGCTGACAGGAGCCGATCTCTCTGTGGAGGGAAAATCATTTCAGACAAAAACTCTCCCACGTGTGTGGAGAGAGCCCAATCTGCCCTGCTATTTTATCCATAGCGGGGGAGAGGAGAGATGGATTCATGCCTTTCCCAAGGGCATTAGTGCTGAGGGGATACTTCCACCCTAATCACACAGCTTAGAGTGTACTCAATTAGCTGCACAGGGAAAATTTGTCCTAATGAAGAGTTTTCCACACTCTTCACTCATACTGGGAATCGAACCGGGTATATTCTGCATGTGAAGCATACGTACTAACCAGTACATTACTCGAGCAGGCTGGAGGGACTTAAATGTCTTCGATTATTTCCATTTATTAATTGACATCGTCTTAGTTAATAAGATGGCATGAAATTAATTAGTTCAAGATAGCCAATTAAAATATTTTTTTTAAATATCCGTTTCATATTAAATGACTGAATCCTGTTAGGATTGTGTTCGTCTTCTCTTACAAAGAAGAAGATAACCTCTGGTCTTTTCAATTGGTAATTAGTTTTTTGAACCAGGATGCAAGTGAGATGAGCTTGAAAGGCATCTTCCTCAAATCATTCTTTTTTGGAAACAGTCAACCAAAACTGTCAACATAGGTTTCTTCAGTTTTCAAGTGTGTCTGGCTATACCAGATATATATGCATACAGGCCACACTAATGGAGCTAGAAATTGCAACATTTACTCCTTATTATTAATGATCACTGCTCAACAAAAGGCGAGAGAAGTAACTTATTCATTGATCGCCCCCTTTTCAATTGTTTAACACAGCATTACCATTTATGCCTTATTAGGTCTAGAAAAACCTTTCTTTTTTTTTTTTTTTTTCAAAAATTCTCCCCGTATATAGGTTTTTAATGGGCATTCAGTTTGCAATGTAAGTTTATGCTAAATTGATCCCTTAGTTTGTGTATGGCAGCATTCACACTTGTTTTTGATTTTTTTTGTTGAAAATTCAGACTTTTTTAGTGATTAATGCCTAACAAAAGGTGGAAGTAATAACTTATTCATTGATCACCTCTTTTAACAAGTTCTGTTGCCAAGAAAGATGCCAACATTTGGTACCTTCTTCAGACCTTCATCAATAGATAAGAATCCTAAAAGATTTAACCTCTTGTCTCTGGCTTGTAAGCTGAGGTCACTAAATATTTATAACAAACAGGTCTGGTTAGTCTTTCAATAGAAACCTCCATGCGACCAATGTCTTTTAGCAGCATGCTACGTTGGGGGTGAACAGTTAAAAAAATTAGAAAAAGGGGTGATCAATGAATAAGTTTTCTCCCCTGTCTTTTCCTATTCTCTTATTAAACTACCTAACATTCTTTTCTCCCCTTTCCCATCCTATTCTCTTATTAATCTACCTAAAGTTCTTTTCTTCCCCTCTTATTAATCTAACCTTCTTTTCTCCCCAAAGTGTCTTTATAGGAAAATCACGTAATTATTTTTAATATTGGTTTCAAAATGTGGTTACTATATATATATATATATATATATGGTTTTTGTTGTTTATATAGCATTACCATGTGCAGGTTCGGTCGGAACGTTTGTTTTGTTTCGAACAGCAGAAACATAACATCCGAAAATGATTTGAGTTGGGAAACACAAAAAGTCTGAAGAAGAAGAGGAAAGGTCCGGAGAAGGAATGATGCATACCTTCTTTTATAAGTTGTCTTCTGTTGTGTAATTCTCTTTCGGGGGAGCTGTAAACAAAATTGTCATTTGAATTCTTGCATTTGCACAATAACACAACGGAGGCCAGTATTTTGGTAAATGAAGAATCTCTTCATTCGCGATTACGTATTCCCTAAATAATCCTGGGTGACTATCTAAAGAGCGAAAACATTGGGTACAGCTCTTGTAAAATAAATTTACTCTGTCTTCCTTCCCTCTTCTCTACAGTCAAAATTTCTCTTGCCTCTCTTAGTTACGGTCCATTTAACTTCTGGTCTTGTGAAGCCCGAATGTGGCCGGTTTGTGACCGCTCACAGAAGCAACAGGCTTCTTCGAATGACTTTCTTACTTCTTATTGGTCAACATGGGACCAGTGTTTATGTTTATTAGATTTAATTAATTCCATGTGTCAGATAGCCATCTATAGCCATCTTTGAACTCAAAAAGGCATTAAAAAAATAATCAGATTAAGAACCACAGGGGTTTGGGTTTAGTTGATCAGAGGCAGACTGGCTGTCTACAGCTCTACTAGAGCTCCCTGATAATGCACTGGAAATGTCTTGGTTAATTATTGGGGGTGTATGTCACACTGCCCACATACACATAAGCTCTGAACACCTACATGTGTATACACATATAAATACACCCACACACATATACATGTTGGTCAGCTTGCAATTCTAGTGGGGTCAAGTGACAACCAAGCCTAACATTATATCCTCTTTCATCTTACTATTTTAAAAAAACTAGTTTGGAAGGGGCTGAACTTTATGGTGTGTGGAGCAGCCAGCCATAATTGTCATGTAAAATAATTTTCCATCCATCATACAAAACTATAGCTTTGAAGTATTTTAGTTACTTCTCTTCAATGTTACCAATTTAGATATTTTATATCTAAATTTAGATAATCCTAAAGAGTGGAAGTCAAGGGATATAATTCATAGAAACTGAAGAAAGATCTATATTATTATTTATTTTTATTAGGTTTCTCGAGAACCGGCGATTCAAAAAACTTTGAACTTGACACTGCACTGCCTTGTGTGCTGACTAATATATCTGGTGAATGTAACATGTACCATGTAGTAACAACCTAATAGAACTAAAACATGAATGTGAAAGTGAAAGTAGGTTTGTCCGAATTCTGAAGTCTTCCAGCTGTCATCATTTCTGAAGCAACAATATTCAACTTGATCCGTTGTTTAGTCAAATCCGTTCCCTCAGAGTTTCTGAAAAGGAAAAAAAATCCATAATGCAGAAACTTGGGAGGGGGGGGGAGATTTGAATATCAAATATGTTGTATTGATCTCAGTCAAACGCTGCTGTCAATGGCTTCAACTGAAACTCGGTTTTATGCAGGCAGCAGATGGCGCTACCTTATTAAAACGTCACTCAATTGTGTTTTGTTTTTTTTTTCCTTTTTATCTTTTTTTTTTATTGTGTGTTAAAAACCAAATATAGGTCCCCCCCCCTTTCCCGCTTATGAAACTGAAATCATTGATAATAAAAGGGGAGAAAAGAAAGAAAAAATGTACATCTGAGTGATGTCTTAATAAAATATTACAACTACTCGGGCCGTCAGTCTACAGTCATGAAAGCAACTAAAATTAAGATGAAGGAAAATTATTAAAATGTCTCACAAATGTGCATTTTTTCTCTTTCCTTTTTCTCTTTTTTTATTGTGTATCAAAAACCAAATAATACAGGAATACTTTTAATAGTGCAGGTTTTGAACAGTCTGGGTTTTGATGTAGTACGGTTATGGTATTGCTGTACAAATTAATGTAACTAAGTATAAGCTGAAAACAAAAAACATATTAAATTATAATAAGACCTTGAACAGTACGGTTTTGAATAGTGTGGGTTTTGATGTAGTGCTATTAAGATATCGTCATACAAATTAATGTAACTAAGTATAATCTGAAAAAAAAAAGAACATTAAATTATAAGATCTTGAACAGTATGGTTTTGAATAGTACGGAAAATATTGGAACAAATTAACTGCACTAATCAAGGTGTAGTACAGGTAGCTTTGTCCATTTCCATTTGGCAGGGTTCTTGGAAACTACTGAATTAGGTTATTCTCTACAATAAAGAATATCACTTCCTAGAACGCCTGCTCGTATTCGACTTGACACATTCCAGGAAGTGATTCCCACATTCTAGAACAAAGAACACCTGATGAACGCCGGGGGTACACTGCCGAAACGTGAATAAATGAACATATAGACGAGGAAAATAGTCCGACCATACCATACACAATGATTAATGCACACCGTCTAACAAAATTCAGACAATTCTGTTCATTGAAAAGTTCCAATATCAATTTCAAGCTGTTTATGAATTTAAGAGTTAACAGATGTTCTCTTACCTCGTAACCAAGTTCCTTATTTTTGGAAAGTGGAAAGTTTGTTACCTAGTTTGTGAGTGTTTAAAGATGATAGACACTTCATCATTTTTTTAATATTGTAAATAAATATTACTTCTGTTTTAGTCAACTTTATGTTAGAAACCATCAACCAAAATTGTCAACATGAGTTTCTTCAGCTTTTAAGTTTGGCTGGCTATGTCAGTATGTATGTATGACGCACCGATGGAGATAGAGGGCTGAAAATTTCAATGTCTAGAAAAAACTTTTTTTTGTTTTTTCAAAGTTTTTAGTGGGTTCAATTTATAATGTAATTTTATGCTAAATTGGTCTCTTAGCTTGTGTCTGGCAGCATTCAGACTTTTTTTAGTGATCACAGACCAACAAAAGATGAGAAAAGTAATTCATTCATCGATCACCCTTTTTTCCAATTTTTTAATTGATCACC
>VCCN01006731.1:591763-602482 GCA_006491835.1 Architeuthis dux | reverse complement strand
AAAAAATAGTTTTTTTCCTTTTAAATATGTATATATATATATATATCACAATATTCTTGTCCTTTTTCCAAGAACTTAATGTTTACGGGGTTAACATGCCAACTTTCTTTTAAAATATTTAATTTTTTAAGCATGTTTTGTGGGTTTGATAAAACCAAGAATGTTATTTTGTTTGTGTGTGTCATTGTGCTCCTTTGAACATTGAAATGAGCTTAAGCCTTGCAATGTCTTTTCCATCATGAATTCTATTTGCTTTTCTTTATTCTAATTGTTGTTTTTTCTTGCATGGTTCAATTTTTAGTACAAGTTGAGTAGTGTGGTCCCTTCTCCAAAGCTAGTAGTATTTCTTTATTTTCGCATCTCCTACTCATGTAGTGTTTTACCCCACTAGGGTTAGGTAATTCGGGATCACCTTCATTGGAGTCTAAGATGAAAAAATAAAGCAACACTACAAGCTCTGTAGGAGGGACCGCACTTCTTTTTAGGGACCTACTACTTGTACCCAATTATTTTCTCTCTCACCAACATTGTGTATTAAATGCAGTCACCTCACCCAAATGTATTGCCCCCTCCAGGGTCTCATATCTTTTCCTCTCTTCCCCCCCCCCTCCTTTTGCCAGCTTGCTAAACAGGAAGAAGAGCTTCGTATGGAAGAGGAGGCTTACTATGAAGCCAGGAGGGAGGCCGCCCGTATTGCCCGACTCCAGCGTGTTGCTAAGGAACAAGCCTCCAGAACTTTCTCCAAAATTGGTGCTACTGGCCGCTCTTGGTTAGGGGATAATGAGAACGAATGGGACGTGTAAGTATGGGTTTTGTTTTTGTTCTTTTGCTAGCACACCTGTTCTGATTCAGTGTGTGTGCGTGTACGTGTGTGTGCACATATGAATATACATGCACACAAACACACACTCTGTTTACTCTAATTACCATGTTGAACCCACCCATATAGCAGTTTTGGGTAAAGATTCGGTTTAGTAAAGTAGTGTATATTTGAAGGAAAATGTCTTTTTTCTTATGTGTTTTTATGAATACAATCTTCATTTCTATAGAAAATTGATCATTTTTTAGAAAAATTGAGTTCACTATAGTGACAAGGTCCCAGCCCCACTCGGACAGGTCTCACTCCGCCAACAACTTCTACACCCACGTTGTGTTCAAAGATCCACAGAAGGGATGTTGACGAAGCTGGTTGAAACTTCCTCAAGCTGAGTTGGTCTGGTCACAAAGCAAAGTCACCAATGTTATTGGTAACCTCAAGGATGGCGAGAACACTTGGTTAAAAAAGTTTAACAAAGTATTTATCATCTGAAGTACACAAACTCTGTTTCTTTTCCCCAAAATGTTGAGATGATTGGTGGAGACAATTGGTCAGTTGTTCTCTCCTTAGTCTTCTTGCGATGGATCAAGGGGCTCTGGGTGGCCCTCTTTTCAGCAGTGATTTTGGTGACTCTCTTTGTTCGATAATTCAGAGATCTCAGATTGAGGAAAATGAGCGGCATATCAGCAGGACTCGGGTTCAATGACACATACCTCAGTAACCCATGGCAGGTTGCCGCCCTCTCTATCTGGGCCAAAATGCCCATGTGTGCAACACACAGCTACCGTCCTCTGCCCTCTCTCAAAAACCTTAGATATTTATGGAGAAAGAAATCTGAATTGAATAAGTTGACAATCATATTCTAGCCAGTTCTAGAAGGTTCTTTTTACATCAACATTGAAAGTATATTAAGTTCATTTTTTATTTTTATTAGATGAAGTATTATAAATCATTATTATTTAAATTTTCATGACTACTTTTTACCTTCATCTTGATTTCATTTTGTATCAGAATTACAAAATCTGCTGATTTTAAATCTAAACCTTAAATTTCTTCATAACTCATGATACTAGCGCAATATTCTCCATGCTTCTAAAATCTGTGACAACCCTAGTGTCATAAAGCATTGAATGCTGCTTAAAAGCAAGAACGGCTTTAGGATTGTCTTTGTAGAACAGTTTGAGATAAAATTATATTTTAAATTTAAGGATGGTTAATTAAAAAGATAAAATAAACCCTAACCCTTTTTTCTCTAAAAATGAAATATTTCCTGAAGAAATGAAGATCATATTAATTCAAAACGCATCAAAATAGATAAAAACACGTTTTCCTACAAAACTACACGACTTCACTAAAACCGAATCTTTATCCAATTTTGCTGTTGCTGAAAAAACATTTGTTGTTTCTTGGCAGGATTCAAAGCAAACACTAAATAAACAACTCAAGTTGAAGCTGAGACAACAATTCTGAAATCTTTTCTGATAAAACAATGTTGCATATTTCAGTGACACAGAAAAACTCCAGAACATGGTTCTCTGTTTTCTTGAGGGCTGCAATCAATTGTCCCTGGAGTTAGTGGTTTCAAAACTGTGTCTCGCGGACCACTGGAGTCAGTCAAATAATGCTTGGGGTCCGAAGTAGTGTTCCCTTTAAACCTGACACTGCAAAATCTTGTTAGAATTCAAATAAATGTAACCTATTTCAAATAAATATGATTTTTAAAGGTCAAAAATTGCTTTTTATTGTAGTTCATTGATTATACTTTAAAAACTAAATGCTAAAAATAGGGGTCCGCCAGAATATTTGCTTTATAGAAGGAGGCCTTGAGGTTTCAAAGTTTCGAAACCACTGCCTTGAGTTGATTTAACCTGTTGGCTGCTAAGTCTATTTTTTTTACCTTGGAACTCCTGTGCTGGAATTTTCTCCTAAAAAAGATTGATGAAAATAGAAAGTCTTCATTGCATGTTTAAAACGGTTTTATCTTCATACAAATCAGCTAATATGTACAACGGAATATCAAATAAATGTAATATACATAATTGCATGTAAGAAAAGAAGAATAACACTATTGTAAGACAAGGTATCTCGTCCGTGTCACGGGACTGACATCTTGTCTGTTGCAGTGAACAGGTTAATACTAAAAGAAAGTTTCACTTTCATTAATTACTTTTGACTTCTGCTCTAATTTGATATTTTCGTACTACCAAAACGTGTGAGAATCACTATAGGTCGTTCAAAACAACTTCTATAATTTTGTTACAGTGAAACACTACCAAACAACCCCTTCTCTGTTTCTAATTGACTTTTATTTCTTTCTATTGAGTTGATCTTTGAATGTGTATTGCAGTGCTGGAGGGGAAGATGATTTTGAAATGTTTTTAGCCAGTGTAAAGGCCCGATCATTATCTGCAAGAACACAGTTACGCCAAGGTAAGTTGAAACGTTGCTTTTATCCATTCTCTGTTAATGCGTTGGCCTCCCCCCACCCCCCCTTTTTTTTGTTCCACGAAAATTTCACCCAACCATTTCTTGGCCCGAAATTAACAAGACTATAAGTAATATGGGAAGGACAAATGTTATTTTTTATGCTACTATTTTCAACACAAGATAAACAATCCAAGTTCAAAGTATATGGTAGAAATAACACGCTATATCAAACCTTTGCTTAATCCATCCCTCATAGCAAATGGACCATTTCGAAAAATACATGGGTGGAATTTTCGTGGGTGGAGATTTTTATAGGTAGAATTTCCCATTGGTGAAATTTTTGGTTCATCTTTTAGTAAAGATCTACATCCGTCAACCAAGTAGAAAAAACATATAAAAAAAGTTTTTAATTTTAAACCCTGACAACCTTCCGGAAATTGTTAGTTTTAGAAAAAAATGTTTTTCAAAATTTACTAGGTGGGATTCTATTTACAATGTAAATGTTATGATAAGCTTGACTGTTACTTTCCGTCAGTCTTACTGAAGTGGCACTTCAATGCATGCAGTTACTTCCCTTATTTTCTTTGTAAACTTCCATAAATATTGCTGATACCTTTTCGTAAACTTACGTAACAAATTGAAAAAAATAATTTTTTCGAAAAACTAACATTTCCAGGAAGGTTGTCTAAAGGTCTAAAGAATTGAAAGCAAATTACTGGCAAAATAAATTTCTTATTATGTTTTTTTCAATTTGGTTAACGGATGTAGATCTTTCCTTTTTTTTCAGTAAGTCAGTCACCTGCAACGTATCTAATTATCTTAGTGACAGTGAATGTGTTGAAGAGATGACTGACCTGAATCTCTGATCTGAACAAAGACTTTTATCAAGCAGTGTCTATTTGTATTTTTCTAAGATTTCCAGGTGATGTGCACCATTTTAAATGGGGCTATGGATTCTGGTTCTCTTTGAAGAATCTATCTACAGTTGTCAAGCCTGAAACAATTAGCCTTTGCCAGAACATCCACTTTGAACACAGTTTTGCTACAAAGTTTTGAAAAAATAAAAAAATAAGACTGTCTATTCAGTGTGTATATACCATTCAATATGCTATACCATTTCTGATCTTTGGAGGTCAAATTAATAGCAAAGGTTAACAAATTTGGCTTTCGTTCAGTGATCTTATTTAATTGTAATCTAAGCCACACTACTATTAGTGTTTCTCTCAGAGTGGACCGGGTGTAGCTGTCTTAAAGAATTTGCATTCTAAATCCTACCTGGGCTTGAACACACACATATATATATATATTCAATAGAAGCACTCTTAAAGTTAGCTATTCATTTACTAACAATATAGCTAAAAAACACAATAATAAAATAATCATGAATAGACCAGACTTAGACAACAACACACAGAACTATAAATGTTAATGAATGTCCGATTAAGAATAAATGTACCACTTCTAACGCAATCTATATTGCAACTGTGAATTCAATAGAGAAACTTAATGATCAAAAATTCTACAATGGTGTGTCGAATACCAGATTTAAAATCAGATCTGACAATCATAAAATATCATTTAATAATATAAAATATAGTAACAGTACATCATTGTTCAAATATGACTGGAATTTGCAAATACATATATTTCATGATTTGTGTTGTACCCATTTTTGGGGGGGTTGTTTACACGCTCATTTCATCAGGTCTAATGCAAGAATACATCCACTGCTGCTAGAATCTTTTTTCGTGGGGGTCACTCATTGCCTTTGACATTTGTAGGAGTGGGGGAGTAGACTTCAATCCATTGGGTAGTATTAAGTTTTCAAAATAAAATTATAACCTGGAGGGAAGAACTTTCAGGAAAGTAGTAGTACCATTATACAGAATTTTTGAATCCATTAATTTCAGTTATAGAATTGTTTTTTTTTTTCCTCTGTCAATTTGTCCCCCTCCCCCCAATCATATTACTAACATTTGTGACTGCATTTATTTCAGCTGATTCTTTAAAAAAAACAAACCCCAAATCTTTTCTGAAAATGAATAAAAATAAAAATCTGTTTCAGTGTTTATTGCAAGGTCCATTGTGAGCACCTGTTGCAATGTTTTCTGACTCTTTTTGTTTCGCACGTTGATTTCTCTTCCTTCCTTTGCCGACCCGCAGCCTCTGCCGATGGCCAGAGTACGAGTAGCAGTACCACCCACACAAGGGACCGCTCGCATACCGAGGCGTCGTCCTTAGACCTCGAATGGGATCATGAAGCAGGTTGGTCGCCGCGTCCGGCAGAAAACGTGTCCTCCTCTTTTGCTTCGTTCCAACGGCCTCCTAGCCTTGCCACTGTCGATTCACTGTGCACTCCAACTAGCTTTGTCATTATTAGAAACGTGTGCAATGTTTGTTCCCCCCTCCCGTCTTGTTTTTCTCCCTCCAAACAAGGTGTTAGACTTTCTACTCCAGGGTTCTTCAAACACGATCCAGTTTAATCTCATGCAACAGCCACACGACCCACTGACATACCTTATATACTCGTGTATAGGTAGACCCTTGATTTACGGTCACAAAATCCTTAATTTATGGTATGCTTTGTGTTTAGGTCAACCCTGGTTTTTCGGGGATAATTATCACGTGTAGGTCATATTATACTGATGTATTCATGTATTTATTGTAAACCTGCAACTCGGTCAGCAGGACCTTGCGACCCAGTAATGAGACCCGTACTTTGAAGAACCCTGTTTAAAACCCATAAGAACCCAGATGCATTTCTACTTGAAGGAACATTATGTGGGATTCTGGGTATGCAAATTGACACACAGTCCTGTGACTGCACCAGGATGTTCATTAGATGTCACTTAGTACACTTCATTTGTTAAAATCAAGTATAAAATATGATATATAAGAGACTGTGCAGATGAATTAAATTGTGTCACTGGTATCGCAGTGGGTTCTTATGGGTTAAATCATGTGTGGACTTAACAAAGTAATCATCTTGAATGAGATTCAAACGTTCTTCAAATGACAACGTTTCGGTGTTTTAATCAGTCAAGAAGATAAAGATGTCATCCATTTAATGACCCTCTTGCCAAAACATTGAACAACAATTTGCTTTTGGACTTATGTGTTATATTTGAAAAAACTAAATATAATTGTCTTTCTTACTAGATTTTTATGGATTTCTGGACCAAGGCTTTATATAATACTTAACTCTTAAATTCATACAAAGAAAATAGAATGTCAATTTCAAAGGAAATAACTACTGATTAGAATTATCTCCCTTTGACCATTTGGTGAATTTAAAAAAGATTTTTTATTCAATTCACAGAAGCGTTCTATTATTTTTTATGTTAATCGTTGAAGAGTTCCACTGTCAGTTACAAGCGGTTTCAAGCAGTTTATGAATTTAAGAGTTTTAAAAAAAAAGTCCTTGATGAAGCAATTGTTTGAATCTCATTGGAGTCGATTTCTTCTTTTTCAAAAAACTTGATATTTTTCTCCCAAACCAAAATTGATTTATTAGATTGCATTTGTTTTTCCAATGCTTTTTTGTGTTTGAAAACTTTTGAGTTTTTGTCTTTTGAAAAAAATCGCAAGAATGTATGTAAACTCGGATCTTTGTTTGCTTTTTTTGACAACATTTTAACTGAGGGGTTCTCTTCTCTTGAGCTGATGTTATCTTAAAGAAAACCCCAATAATTCTGACCATAATGGAAAGTGTCAAAATATCCAATTGAAATTATCAGCACTGCAACTCACTGGGACTTCATTCCTTCAGCTTCTAGTAGATAAGTGTGAGCTTCCCTCAAAGTGGGAAGCTAATATACTAATGGTGGCATCCCAAGGCCAGCCCTGATTGGTTAATAACCCAGCACTATGTGCAAATCACTGCCATTCAAGAGCCATCTACCTTGATATACTCCAAACAGCCAATCATGAAGGGGGACACAACTCCTATTAACTTATAAATAGTTAACTGAAAGTTCATCTTCTTGGGCGTTTCTTCTGCGCAAGAAAGCTGCTTCTCTACTGCATATTTCATATGCAGCAGATTATCATTAATTTGAGTTTCTTAATGTACGAACCAGAAGGCAAGTAAAATATAATTGACACCTTTGGTTCTGTCAGCAGCCAATGGGCAGCATTATTTAAAAAAACAAAAAGATACCGGGATCTACTGTAAGATCGCCCAGTGCGGGAAAATGAAAAAACAGCCAAATTTGGGTGGAATAAAATGGAGGAAATAATATCCCAGAGCCATTATTCAAAGGCCATCACAACTGCTAAATTGAGCATAATAAAACAATAAAAGTTACGACTCGTGTGTTTTTATTCATTTCACTATCAATCGGCAACTTGTATTTGGTACTTCTTTGGACAGTGTTTTCTTTTTAAGTTGCTACAAGATAAAAATAATTAAATTTTTGTAATAAATAAATAATTTAGTTTGTTTGTTTTCAAGCTGATTAATGAAGAAGTATCAAGCAAATTAATTCCTTTGAAGCAACTTTTTGTTTATACAATGAATTGGCAGATATTTCAGACTTGATGTCTTAATTATTTAAGGTGTCCGCTTTTTTTATACTAAAGAGCATTAAAACATAGATCTACAAAAACGTGACCACCAAATAACTGCCCATGGGTGATCTATCTGTAGATCCCGGTGTGTCTTTCCTGTTCAATCATGTAATGTGAAGTAATTTCTGTGTAGGTTTCATACTATGATGATGTCATTGTCTGTGGTTGTAAAAGTCTGTAAAATCTTATTTACTTTATATTTTGGGACACATACATTCCGGTAGACTTCTTAAAGGGATCTATGGGATGTGTATATCCCAGCAGCCATGTAAACCTCAGGATATATGTGTCCCAAGAGTCTCAAAAGGGTTAAAGGACTCTCACTGCAGTGTTTATCAAAAGTGCACATCAAACAATGAAGAGAACCCCTGGGTAAAATATTGTCAAAAAAACAAAAGTTTCCAATGTCACCTTGAAACGTTTTTTGCCATAAAGTTCTGTTTCTTTAATATTCATTCATTTTCTATTTGCATGATAGAGATGTTGCCTACCGCCCTCCCTATTATCACATTTGCCAATTGCTGTAGTTTTTTAGGTTGACATTAATTTAAGCGTCCTAAATTGGAGATAATGGTAATCCTTGTTCCCACCAATGTACAATATGGTAGTTAAACACAGCATACAAGGACTCCTAAAAGTCATACACAGACTTCTAAAAGTATATACAACGTATTGATCAGATATTAACGCAATAATGAGGTTAAAAGCCATTAATCTGTTCTTTATCAGACATCCAGAATGTCAAAATATCCAATTGAAATTATCAGCACTGCAATTTACTGGGACTTCACTCCTTCAGCTTACAATAGAAAAGTATAAGCTTCCCTCAAAGTGGGAAGCTATTATACCAATAGTGGCACCCCAAGGCCAGCCCAGATTGGTTAATAACCCAGCACTATGTAAATCACTGCCATTCAAGTTGATATACTCCAAACAGCCAATCATGAAGGGGGACATAACTCCTATTAACGTTTTCTTTTTTTCTTCTCTCTATAGAGATCTCTTCAAGGAGGGGACACCTCTTTTGGTTAAAACATCAGCAACTTGATGTTCTTGTGAAACCCAGATAACCTTGTCCAGTTCTTTACACCTCAGCATTTCCCTGAGAATGGCTCTCGATTCTCAGCCTTTTATCAAGAATCTGAGTAGTTGAATGAGTGGTGCCATGCACTCCAGAGTTATCTATCTTGCAAATTAAAGGGATCTTGGACAAATCATCATTGTGTAGAATTTCACAGAATTTCATTATACCAATGGTGGCACCCTAAGGCCAGCACTGATTGGTTAATAACCCAGCACTATGTAAATCACTGCCATTCAAGAGCCATCTACCTTGATATACTCCAAACAGCCAATCATGAAGGGGGACACAACTCCTATTAACTTATAAATAGTTAACACTCTGGATCCGCCTAAAAAAAACTATGATGACAGTTTGATATATCGATTACACTGTTTCCATTGTACCTAAACAAATTCCTGGTGCACAATATTCTGATAAAGAACAAATTCATGGCTTTTAACTTCATTATTGCGTTAATATCTGATCAATACATTGCATATACTTTTTGGAGCCTTTGTATGACTTTTAAGAGATTTTGTATGCTGTGTTAAACTAACATATTTTACATCCATAGGACCAAGGATTATTTTATCTCTAATTTACAATGCTTAAAGTAACATTTTTTGTTATTTTCTTATTGCTAAGCAATCTTAATCTTTGCCCTTCTCCTTACACATTGCAGCTCAGTCAGCATTGCAGCTTTCCATTTGAATGGCTTTTTGTTACTTGAGTATTATGTTGAACACGCAGTCTGACTGAACAGGAAGAGACATCCTGTTAGTCTCTTGCAAATGATGCAGTCACATCTTTTCTTTTGCAGAGCAAAGTTTAGAAGATTTAGTACAGGAATACCTTGAATAGTACGGGTTTTGATATTGTACAGTTATGGTATTGCTGTACAAATTAATGTAACTAAGTATAAGCTGAAAAAATAAGCACATTAAATTATAATAAGACCATGAACAGTTCTGTTTTGAACAGTACAGAAGATTCTGGAACAAATTAACTGCACTAATCAAGATATACCTGTATTTATATATTAATTAAACTGATTTGATCTGGCAAAACATAAATACAAGAACCCCACCGATTTCTCTTTTTCTTTTCTTTTTCGTTTTCTTTTTCTTTTTCTTTTTCTTTTTTTCTTTTTCTTTCTTTTTTTCTTTTTCTTTCTCTTTTTCTTTCTTTTTTTCTTTTTCTTTTTCTTTTTCTTTTTCTTTTTCTTTTTCTTTTTTTTCAGCATCTCTTTTAATACAGACAAAAGTATGAGTGGACAATTAAATTTCTCGCTGATTTCACACTAGTTTACTGAGTGGCCACAGGTGGCGTTGTGTGTGGACCCATCTCTTAATTGTTTATACTGAGGTGGTTGTTACTGCTCCATTGATTTTATAAAATTCCTAGCCCAATTTGCTTACATTTACCTCTAGTAATCTCTTCCATGCAAAGTGCAGGTGTCAATGATGTTGTAAAGCTCCAACCCAAGTCCATATCGATGCAAGAAAAGGTGTTGAATAAAACTCGACCGCAGTGTTTCAGTACAGATGTGAGACAAATGCTATTGGCTCATCAACAGTATATGATATTTGAGTTCCAATTAATGGCGCATTTATTTTCAGATTATTTAGACTAGTCTAAATTCACACCCTAACGGGCGGGGTAAATTGCTGTAAAAAAAAAAAAGAATTAATAAAATAGATAGCTGGAAATCAGATACTCTATGAATGATACCGAAGTACCCACTGTTCTCTTACTCTCCCCTCCTCTCTATGAACGATATAAACTATTTTTTCAGCAGCAGTCAGTGGACAGTCACTGCATGCAGCTAAAACAGCCGCCACAA
>VCCN01006731.1:536496-552564 GCA_006491835.1 Architeuthis dux | reverse complement strand
GATTGGAAATAAAGACCGGACTCCCGCAGGTAATGAGTGTGTGAGTTCAATTCTCACCAAAGGCTTAGTCTTTATTTCCAATCTTCTGCACAAGTTTGGGATTCTAAGTAGATTTTATCCTTCTAATTCAGGGAACTTGGTTAAATTACCCCAAATGGGGTAAAGATGAAAACTTGGTAGGTAATGAAGGCTCCAAAAAATATATATATATGAATAAAGTTTACTTAAGGACACAATAGATTTCAAACATAATTTTTATAAGTACATGTCACTTATATGTGCATTGAATGTGACAGGTGTCATGTGGTTTATTAATTCTCTGCAGTGTCTTCATTATTTCACAACATAATATTAATTTTGATAAGTGCTTTATTTTACTACTAATTTGTAAAATGTTGTGCTATTCTTATGTTAAAGCATGTGTGGCTTTTTAATTCTTGACTTTGAGAGAAGTTCATTCTTCATTTGAAGAGCAATTAGCTTTGTTTTTGTTTACTTTCAAGTCTGGGAGGACTTTTTAATACAAATAGATTTTGTATAATACCCCCAAAAGTTCCCCAACCCCTGCTCTGATTTAATACAATGGATTTATTTATGACAATCATTCTTTCAAATATTGTAAAATATGGCGAGAACAGACTAAGCAAATCTGTGTTTGTTGTTCTCCTAATAAGAAATCCCACAAATCATGAAACTCCCCATGGCTATCAATGTGTAAAGACAATAGCTAAACAGGTACACCATCACAAAGATGCCACCATCATCAGTCATTTCAGGTCCACTGTTGGACAAAGGTCTATTCCAAACTCCTCCAATGATTGTATGGTCTTGTTGTTTTTGAGGGGGAGGTAGTGGCTAATGGAACTCACTGTTTAAGGCTAGAGAGCCCAGTCAGTCCTGCTATTTTACCCATAGCTGGGGGGTGGGGGCGGATTCATGCCTTTCCCAAGGATGTTAGTGCGAAATGAATGTACTCGTTTCACCAATGCCATTCTCCGCCCCGTTAACCATTACGCCACCTGCACATAAGACACAGCAATTAGTTTCATAACTCTATCGTCATACAACTGCTGCAATTTTTTAAAAAAAATGAAACTCACCATCAATTTTGAGAGGTTCTGATATTCTTTTCTCATTATTTTCTTGAGTGACAGTCGTACGGACGTATTTTCCCTGTTGAACATCTTCAAAGACTTTCAACATATTATGGACCCTCTGGGTATAACCAGCAAGTTCAGTCACCTAGATTCAGAGGAGGGAAAAAAAAATCTCATTCTTCAAAAATTTATAAGAGCAAAAAACACAGGAAAGAAGAGTCATTAACATTCAGAGTTTTTCAAGCCATTGAATTCCTTCTTCCTGTTATTTTTGTTGTTTCCACAACATTTTGGCCAATCCATTCTACAGCCTTCTTCAGGTGTAATATCCTTATGTAAAGAGAGGCACTCTTTTTCCAGTGAAAAAAAACAAAAAAACTTCTAGCATTATTTTGCATTACTCGAAAAAGAGCCCCTCTTTACATATGGATAGTATACCTGAAGAAAGCCATAGAAAGGATCAACCAAAACATTGTGGGAACAACACAAATAACAAGAGGGAGTTCAACTGTCCGAAAAAAAACAAACACTTTGAAATGTATATAGGTAATGTGGTTTGCGTTATAATGGTAAAATATTGATATAGCTGCTAAATGTTATCGCTGCTCAGTTGTAATACAATTGGCTTTCTTGGTCCCCCAACACACACGTTATAACGGGGGGAACATCTGTATTTTTCTTTTTTTTAAATTATGCTTATCAAAGTTAATTGTTCTCTCTTTAAAGTTTTATAATTTGAAGGATGACAAGAAAATGTGAAAGAGATTGGATAAATGTTGAAAAAGAAATCCAGGTAAAAGTGAATTTTACTTGAACCATTGCTGTTGGCAGAGTCAAATAATTTTAAAAAATGAAAATATTTTAAGGTAGATATTTTTCTGATGTGATGTTTGATGTTTGATATTAAGGTAAGAACTTTTATTCACTCATTAAATACAATGAAAAATTATGAATTATAGCTATGCTAGCATATCTAGCTATGCTAGATATGCTATATGCATAGCTAGCTAAATATGCTATATGCATAGCTATGCTAGATATGCTATATGCATAGCTAATCATGCTAGATATGCTATATGCATAGCTAATCATGCTAGATACATATCTAGATTAGCTAGCTAGATATGCTATATGCATATCTAGATTAGCTAGCTAGCATATCTAATCTAATCTAGGCTAGCTAATCTATCATATGCAAGCTAAGCTAGCTATGATAGCTAGCATAGCTTATGCTTGCTAGCATAGCTAGCTATCTGAGATGGGAAAGGCCTTTGTCCAGCAGTGAACTTTGATGATGCTAGCTATAGACATAATCATAGCTAGCTAGCTTTAAAAAAAAGCTGAAATCTGTGCTTGATCCTGACCCTGCTGAGAATAACTTTTTTGTCTTTGTTTCTCAAATAAATCCCTTTTAAGAACTTTTTACAAAATCTTTTTCCTCATATAATATTTGGGGGATTTCAACATTCAGAATTTTGCAGTGCCAATCATATTAGATGTTGAAATAAAGAAATACATTGGCCAGAAATTGAGGTGATAAATGAGGGGAATTCAGTAAAAATGCATTTTCTTTTCTTAATATTCCCTGCTGCAATAAGGGAGGGGGGGGGGTACTTTCAAAATGCAAAGAATAAGAATCGGAAGAAGGACTGACCTCTTTGTAAGAAGACATCCACCTTTCAATAGCATCAGCAGCTGATATAAGCAAATTCCTGGCTGTTGTAAAGGACTGAGTCCTCTCACTAACACCTCCATCTGGATCATCATTCATACTACTACCTGGGGCAAAGAAAGAAAACACCAATCAGTCAGAATTAGTAAAACGCAGTACTGAGGAAGCTGTTTATTATAATCACAAATAATATTATCAAACGGTTATTGTTATCAAAAACAAATGGTCTCAAACATTTTAGAAAATAAATTTTAAGTTCCAATTTTTATATTCTTTGCTTAATGTTATCAGCCGCTTATTGCTATCTAAAAGGTCCTGTCTCAAAGTGATCACAATAAGCGGCTTCCTTTGTACAACAAAATCAATTAGAAAGGGAATTTGGAGAATTGAGGTCAGCAGTACTAAAATATGTAAAATTCAAAAAAATATAGATAAAAAGATTTGTGAACTACTTTAACTCTTAAATTCATATAAAAATTGAATGTTATAAAGAGAATAACTACTGATTAAAGTTACCTCCCTTCCACCTTTAGGTTATTTTTCAAAATTCTTTTTCTATTCTATTCACCAAAGAGTTTCATTATTTTATTCATAGAAAAATGGTTCCAGTCAAATAAGAAATTCTTTTGCGTGGCTACAAATAAAATGGAGAAAAACTAGACATTTGGTAGTTTTTAATTTTGTATTTTTCTTTCTTGCTTTATATGGTGTAACTTATATAATTTTGAGAGGAGTCATTAACATTCAAAGAGTTTTTCAGACAACTGAAATAAACGGTACGAGTCAGACCAGTGTGGTTTTTGCTGCTCAACAGGGATGTGGTATAGAATTCTTTGTTTAACAAAGAGACAGGTTGAACAAATCTGCAAACCTATGTTATAGGCGTTGCCTGGGAAAAAACTAATCTGTAGGCCACCGGTTTTCTTTTACTTGGCACTGCTGGAAGAAGAGACCCTTTCTTTACAGACAGTGGGAACAGAAAAAAAGAAGGAGTTCAATTGTATACGAAAAACTCTTTGAATGAATGAATTGAGAGATTCATCTTACCATCAGCCTTGATGCCAGTGGCAGTAATAATTGGGATAGCAACCATCACAAGACCTGCAGCACTCCACACATATTTCATGAGGAACTGCTCCAAGACTATATACCATAAACGTTGACGGAAAATCACATCCATTTGGGAGGCAAGTGCTTGGTAACAGGATTGTAAGGCACTTAGTTCAATCTACACAAGAAAAAAGGATAAAGGCTTTTAGAATTGTAAAGTGAATATTGAAATGTTGAGTGCAAAAATATAATTGTGGGTATTGCATTTTAAAATTAAACTGGAACAGTTGTTTAATCAGTTAAAAATGATTTTGTAAAATATAGAATAAACTTTGAAGAATCCTTAATTTCAGATGATTTTTCTTAATAAAAACAAGCAGAAAATCTTTTTTTCAAACAAGGCTTCACATCATTTGTTTGATTAATTCTTTTGTGATACTTTTTTCAGAGATTAAGTGAACAAAAAAATGAAATGGGTCTGGACAGTCACTCAATAGAAATCATTACATAACCAATGTCTTTTGGCAGTATGGGGGTGATCAATGAACAAGTTACTTCTCTCACCTTTTGTAAAAAAGTCTGAATTTTCAAAAAGCAGGGACACAAACTAAAGGACCAATTTAGCATACACTTACATTGTAAGTTGATCCTCCCACTAAAAACCTATTTGTCGGAGGGGAGGGGGCAGGGGAATTAGAAAAAAAAAGAAAAGAAAAGAAAATCGTTTTTCTGGACATAATAAGGAGTAAATGTTTAAGTTTTCAGCCCTCTAGCGCCATTGGTGCGCCCTGTATGTGTGATACATACATAGCCAGCAAAACCAACTTAAAAACTGAAGAAACCTATGTTGATGTTGACAGTTTTTAAAAGAAGTTGGTCATTAACCTCTTTGCTGCCAACTATATATTTCTTAACCTTGTAACTCCTGTGCCAGGTTTTTCTCATAAAACCATCGATGGGAATAGAATGCATTCATTGCTTGTATAACATGGTTTTATTTTCACCCAAATCAACTAATATGTACAACAGAATATCTAATAAATGTGATATATATGTAAATATGTTAAAATAAGATATCTTAATGATTCAAACTGGTATGAAATATCTTAAAACATGGATCTACACATAAAGCCACCTTACATTCAATACATTTGTATCTACTCTCTCACCGTTTTGCAAACATACTTTGTTGTTTCTAGTAGGGTTTAGCCATCTTGCAAAAGGATAGCACACTATTGTAAGACAAGTTATCTTGTCAGTAGCAGTGAACAGGTTTGGGTTAGAGGTCAGCTAAAACCATTTATCAATGATGAAGATTTAAACATAGATCTACACACAAGGCCACCTTACATTTAGATCTACTATTTCACCATTTTGCATTTTGTTAACCTACTTTACACTTTTTAGTGGGGTTTTGTTTCTTAGGTGTTGAAGAAATTGTTGAGGGGGAAAGGTTTCGCCATTAGACGCAAGGAGTTTTCTTCAGATAGCCGACCCCCTATGAGACGAGCTCAATGGACATGGTTATCTTCAATTTCCAAATTACCTGGTTTTGGAAGTCAAGGATATTTTTGCCAAATTTTTTTATACACAACAGAAGCATTGTATGGAGCAATATCTAACACGAGGGAAAATATGTTAATAAAATACATATTATCTTGCCCGTGTCACTGGACTGACAACTTTCTAAGACAAGTTTTAACCTGTTTGCTGCCGTGGACGAGATAGAGCCAGGGTTAGAATTCTGAGTACAAAGAATCACACAATCAATTGGTACATTTTTGCATTATTTCACTTGGACTTATTTTAGTGTTTTTAAAAGGAAACAAAATAGCCGCTTCCTTGTGATGGTAAATCCAGAGTGCACTACATTCTCATCAATTTATAAAATGAGAATTTATGAATAAATTGCATCTCTGGAGTGAAAAATTAAATCTATTCATTCGTTTTATTCTGCACTTGAATATTTGTCAAATAGAAAAGTAAGATTGAAAATGATAGATTTGTATGATTTAACCATATGTAAAATAATCCCATCATTTTTGATGGCTACTATTATGCCAGTCTAAAATACTTTGCACAGGCTTACTCCTCTTAAGCAACACAGAATTTTAAAACATTTTTTTAGTAGTAAAGTAATATGTAACAATGCAAAAAGTTTAATTGAATTTGGTTTTGAGATCTCCAGTTTAATAGAGAAACAGACCTGACAAGGTCAGTAATGTAAAATGCAGGAGATATCATTTGTGTGTACAAAGTACATGAGTAAATCAGCTGGGGGGGGGGGTGCTGTGAGTAACAACCGAGTGGCTCATATTAAAAAAGAAATGTGTATTAAGCAAACCTACTGAAATTTATAGAAAGTAAGAGAACGACATCACTTATTTGCATAAAAGCTAGTTTGTAAGAAGCAAGGGCAAGGATGCTGGAAATGTTTCTAAAATGTTACAAACCAATTATTATTATGTGATAAAACTGAGTGGAAAATTTTTTCTCAAATGAAAATCATGGGGGAGTGTGTGAGACAATATTGTGGGAGTACTACAAAAAATGTGGGAGACTTGGCAGGTCTGGAGAAAAACATGACAATAAATGACAGTATCAGTGAGGACTTGCACAGACCATGCATTCAAATGTAAAATCACTTCTCACGTACTCACCTCGTGACCACCATAAAAGGCAATTTCCTCTGCATTCGTTATCACTCTTGAATGCATATAACGCAATTCCCCTTTCCGTTTTGCCTCGTCAGCAACCAATTTTCCAAATTTAGGAGAAACTGCTCGTAGGACCTGGAAGGTGAAGAAAGATAATATGGGTAAATCGTGATGCTCATCAAAGTGAAATCTAAACTGGGGGAAAAAAGAAAAGGTTATCAAACATCTAACAATGTATATATCATCGTTCCCCTCTTCGAGGTTGTCGCAGGGTTAGGTATACACCAGGCAATCTTAGAGAGACCAACTCCCGGCTTGCCAGGCCTGTTGAAACTTGGTTCTGCTTAAGGCACCTGGTATTCCCCCAATGGTCACCCATCTAGGTACTGACCAGGCTCAATGTTGCTTAGCTTCGGTTATCTTTTGAGAACCAGTGTTTCCAATATAATTTGGCCATAAACCCCTTAGCTTTGAGGAGAGGTTTCTCAACCCTAGTCCTTGTGCTGAGTGCTTAGCAGAGGGGCATTGAGTACCATTTTTAAAGTCTTGGGTATGACTTGGCAGTGTATTGAACCACAGCCTACCAAACCGGAGACAAACACTTTACCACAGTGATTGGTATGAGCATGAAAGTAGAAACTGAAAAAAAGATTTCTCAAACCTCTAACAATGACTTATAATAGCCATTATGTTCTATTCATTGAGAGATGAATGGACTTTAATAAAGAGACAGTGTTTTTTTTTTGTTTTTTTCAATAAATAAAATGGAGAGAGAGAAACTCGTACTTGGGAGATGCGGAGTGACGTAACAGTTACCAGCATGAAAAACAGAATAGGTGGGTCAAGTCCGAGTTTTGACAGAGGATATTTATGTTCACTTCAAACTAATCTCTTTCTCCCCGCCAGCTATGGGCAAATAGCAGGGCAGTTGGAACTCCTTAGCCCTGTAAGACAGTCCATCTAAGAGAAAGCTACTCTCACAGAAAAAAACCTACAGGTTGACCATTGCCATAGCTGGTCCCAAACCCGGGTAAAGGAGGAGGGTTGGACCAAGGGGCTAGCAACTCCACCCTGCCACTGAAACAGCAGCAGTGGTTGTGGCCCTATGCTCTACAAGGAGCCTACAGGAATAAACAAAAACTAAATGTATTTTATTGCAAAGAGAAACTTCCCTGTTTCAAGCAATAATTCAAATTTCTAAAAATATTGAAAATTTGCTGTCAGATACTGAAAAAAGATTTCTAACATCAAGTTAGAAATTTATAACAGTAAGTTATAATTAATTAAGTATTTCTCAATTGAAAAACCATTATTTCTTGAATAGTGGAGAAGTTTTTAATCTAACAAGAACATTTACTTACAAAGATTTCACAATATTATCAGAAAATACAGAGGAAGCTATTGATTATAATCCTGGTTATTGTTATCAAAATCAGTCAGTCTTAACCACTTCATTTAAAATTAATCAAAGATTGTATTAAAACACTTATATTAATCATAATAATTTTTTATAATATAAAGTTTTTATAACAATGAATTTAATAACATAACAATGAATGTAAATTGTTCCAATTTTTATATCCTTTGCTTAATGTTATTAAATGTTTATTGTTATCTAAAAGAGCCTGTCCCAAAGTGATCACAATAAGCGGCTCCCTCTGTAGTATGAAATTGAGATGATTTAAACTAAAAATGAGTGATATTTCCTACAAGAACAGGGTTAGAAAAATTTGGATCTAATATTGTGTAAATTCTTCTATACTACTGTGGCAGCTACTTTCCTTTTTCATAATAAAATATATGTAAATAGGGATTTGAATATCAGGCTGGTTTTGTCACCACAATGAAGCCAGCCTGAATAGATAGAAATACAAAAGTAACTATAGTTCCCATTTCTTGTCACATCAGCAGCTCCCTATAAAGGGACATGCAATCTTGAATCTTCGCCCATTTCCTAGATTCGTCTAGAATGATGCCCTGGTTCCTTAAAATCAGTAACTCTCTCTTTATCTACTCCTTCATTCTTTTTGCTCTGACTGGAATGAATGCCTCAAATACAGGCCCAGGAGATAAGATGACTCAAGAACACTCTATTGTTTCTAACTCAGAAGCTCTTTTTTCTTACTATACCGGCTTAACTCTCGGTCATTTATCCTTTCTGCCTACACTGATTTCTTGTCTTGGTGGCAAATACAGTTGGTGCAAATCACCCTATATTTCGATTCAACTATAAAATATTTGACAGAATATGAATCCCCCTCCCCGCCCCCAAAAAAGAATGTTAAACGTAACCATCGTTGTCCAGCCCAACATTGGCCCAAACAGGAGTTAGCTAAAAAAAAAACTAAATAAATAAATGAATTCAAAGTGTGTACGTTTTTTTCTCTTAATATTCCCTGATGAAAAGGGGGGGGGCTGAATAACCATCAAATATGGTAATTCTAAAATATCTATCTGCTTAACTATATGAAAATGAAAAGATATTTATTGTCTAGAACGAGACTTGTAGAGTGCACTTGCATAGAAACAGTACAATGTGTTCATTCAAAGAGTTTTTGAGACTATTAAACTCATCCTTGTTATTTTTGCTGTTCCTGCAACGTTTTGGACAATACATTCTATGATCTTCTCCAGGTGTACTATCCATATGTAAAGAGAGGGGCTCTTTTTTTTGGTGGTACCAAGTTGAGAATAAAACAGAATATATTAACTTGTTGGCTAATTGTATATTAGTGTGGATTTCAACTGTGTGGCTTTCGCTGCTCAACATGAACACCAAGGTATGGAATTCTTTGTCTAACAAAGAACTGAGTTAAAAAAATCTGCAACCTACATTATAATGTAGATACTGTCCGAAAAATGACTGAGAATTTTTTTTTCTTAGAGCCGCTAAGGATGGTTTTTTCTTTTTTATCAGCAGGAAATGGCTCTTCTCAAAATCATAGGCAATACCAGTGTCAGATGTGTACATCTGCTATTCAAACAAAGATTAATTGTAATGAGAGATTAATCAACAACCAATGTAATTGGAGCCAACATAGAATTGATCAGTTATGAGGCCAATCAAACTAGATTTACAATTGATTTGGATAATTACCTCTACAAATTCTTGCTTATCGTCTAAGGGTGTCAGGGTTTGAGATAGACTGATGTAGCAATTTTCAATGGAGAGAGAGAAAACTGAAAGAATCTACACACATCAACTTGTAAGCCAGGGCCTAATGATTTTTATAGGGGTGCGCAGACCTCTAATTTGCCGACAAAGTGGGCGTGCAGGCCGATTAAAGGTAGCTGTGTTGCTAAGTATGGTTTGTTATTTATAGATAAAACTGTCTTTTAAAATGGCTAACATCGGTTAAATTTCATATATTTTAGATGTATACTCATTTAAAGCCTATTTGTCAAATAGAATAATTATATACTAAGACCCCAGAAAAAATTCAGCCAGATCTAGCCGAAAAATGTCTAATTTGGCAACCCTGGAAGAAATTTGCCAACAGAAAGAGCAGGGTGTGACACCCCCACCCCCCATAGTCAGCTAAATGTATGTCAAACAAGATGTGTGGATTACAACTCGGTGTGGATTTTGTTGCTCAACAGGGACACAGTATGGAATTCTTTGCTTAACAAAGAAAGGAGTTAAAAACAATCTGTATTTTATATTTTTAATAATAATAAGTATTTGGTTTGCTTTTATATTCTTTATAAATTGATTAAAAGTTAATCCTGATTTCAATCCATATGTAAAGAGAGGGACACTTTCTGGTAGTACCTAGAAAAAAAACTACAGTAAACAATTGCAAGCATAGGTTGCAACCTATATTACAAGTATTGTTGCTAACAAAAAAAAAAAAGAATTCTGAGGAAGGCCATAGAATGGATCGACCAAAACTTTGTGGGCACAACAAAAATAACCAAAAGAAGGAGTCCAATTGGCTGGAAAACCCTTTAAATATTAATGACTCTTCTCAAAATTATAGACAATATGATTTCAATTTAGCTAATCAATAACTAATCAGCTGATGATATTTCAAGTTAAAAGATAAGTGAATATGAATAGTGCAAGAAGTTACATATTCAGGTATTAGAAACAGTCAACCAAAACTGTCAAAATAGGTTTCTTCAGTTTTCAAGTTGGTGCAGCTGGTTGTGTATATATAAAAAATTCAGACTTTTTTAGTGATCACTACCCAACAAAAGGTGAGAGAAGTAACTTATCCATTGATCACACCTTTTACCAATTTTTTTAATTGATCACCCCCAATACAGTATGCTGCCAAAAGATGTGGATCATGTGACAGTTTCTATTGAGTGACCAAGCAGACCTGTTTACATTAAATACAGAGGATATTACAGACTGCGAATTGTAGGTGAAAGATTTGAAAGACTAACCTGGAGAAAATAGATACGTGTTGATATAAGAATGATACTTATTGATAATACAAGTTCGGTCCATTCTTTTTATTTGTACCAATAATTGTAACAAATCCTGATTTTACAGTGAGGGAACTTAGCAAACAATTCAATGTGTCCATATGACAGTTCCTTGCAATTTGAAGACACTAAGAAAAGTGTCAAAGGTTGTGTCAAATGGGTCCCGCATGACCTGTCCCCATAACAAATAGCCAGCAACGTGTCAATTGTTGTGTGTCACTGCATCCTTAGCTGCACCAGGCACCTTTGGGGGAGCTGAGTTGTTACTGGGGGATGAGAAACCACAATCAAAAGCTGCTCTGCACCCATAATAAACAACTATAAATGATAATGAATTAGGTAAAATATATTTGACTCGGTTATTTTAATATTGACTACCAAGAAAACAAAATAATTTTTTTTTTTTTAAGAACAGATACTACACTTTGATCTTAGCCAAAAGGCTGCAAATTTCTTTATTAGCCTCCCCCAAGTTTAACTCTTTCCTCCCTGACAGCCAAATTTTCAGTGATTATTCCCAATGTCTCACTTCCAAGTCCAGTGAAATAAAATCATGAAAAAGTTAATTGAAAAAGATATTATTATTGATTGATTGGCAGTTATGATATAAATTTGTATATGATTTAAATTTAAACATGTTTTTTAGACATTTTTTTGGTTGCCTGGGGAATAATGCACATGTAATCAGGGCATGAGTGAAATTTATTATCACGCCTAGAGGCGTTATCAGGGAAGAAAGAGTTAATGAAAGATGAAATGAAAACTCAATACAGAAATTGTGCTAGCAGGATTTTGATAGTAACAAAATTACATTAAGTGGGTTAGACCAGAGTTTCCCAAACTGTGTGTTGCAGCTCCCCCCACAAAATAAGAAACAAATGAGAGAGAGAAAAAGGTTTGGGAACCACTGGGCTAGACAATACTAACTACACAATATTCCAACAGACTGGCTGTTATTGCAGGATTTATTTTGTCCAACATTTGATCAATCATGCGCAATAATGAAAATACTTCATCTTGAAACATTGGACAGATTTTTTTTTTCCATTAAAAATTGTAAATAAAGAAAAACTGTAGTATTTGACAAGTATCTACATACAAATCCATATAGAATGAAATGATTTTATTCCAATTTAAAAACCTCTAACCAAATAGCATAGAAGCACAATATTATCAATCAAATAGTTTTGTGTGCCAAGGCTGGCTTTGAGAAATGCATTAAAACTAAAGACTTAAAAATGAATTACTTGCCAAACAGCAACGCAAATAACAAATGGTTTATAGAAGCAGTGAAACTGTTAGGAGGGGGAGAGTCCCGCCCCCCCCACACCTAGTCTAGTAATACCATAGCTGGCCCTGGAGAAGTTTCCCCTCTCGCTGGCCCAATTCCAATGACCTTAAACAACTATAAAGACTCTGTGAAATGTTACAAAGCCAGTACAGTGCAAAAGTATAAAAAAATAAAATCTGTTTAAAAACCCGCACTTGAAATGATAGACATTTAAATTTAATTCTAGCTTTGGTGGATAAGTGATGATTACCAGAAATTGCTTTCTGTCCTCCTCACTTGGGACGCAAAGGCAATTTGAATCAAGTAAATAAATTGCCTGTTTTTCTCTTTTTACAGTGTCGTCATCATCATCATCATCATCATCATCACTACCCCCTTGATACAAGTATGGCAGCTCCTGGGAAAGCATACTGCCATATGTCCTCCAGAAAGGGACAGGGTACACAGTCCGGTGCCTGCTTGGCAAGAAGTTCTGTTATTCGGCAGCACAGCATAAACTGAGATGGCTTCAGAACAATCTTGTTACTGCTCACTGCGCCTGGTATTCCCACTCATCCAGGTACTAACCAGGCTAGACATCGCTTAACTTTGGTGATCATACAAGAACTGGTGGATCCAACATGATTTGGCCATATCTTTATTTACAATATAAAGTGTTGAGTAACTATTTTGAGTTATTCCCCTTAGGCAGGAAGAGTGCTTATCAACTTCTGGTAAGAGGGCGCTGTTTTATGTTCTGGGGAACGAACAGCAATATTATTTTTAGGAGATCGGAGAAGACACATGTGCGTGTCGTTGATAGCGGTCATTGTAAATGTATGAATAAACTGGATCTGTGTGAGTACGTCTTCTGTTTGCATTTTTAATCTGTTAATATCTGTCATTATACCAACCTTACATAAAAGACAGAATAAAACACCACCGATTTTCCGGCAACTGATGGCCGGCCTCTCTTTTAATCTGGATGAAATTACGGGTTGACACTTGAAATTCTCACGGCCACAGGTGGCATTGTGCGTACCATAAAGAAATTGAATTAAACACAAAGTGTATTTACAGTGAAAGATAGCTTCAAAGGTTTAAGAAACATCACAGCATCTCTATTCGTAAAGTGTGTGGAGAAAAACAATTTGCCAACCACGAAGGTGCTGCCAAGTATGTGGATAACAGATGTGACCGTCTTTTCACTTAGGCTGTTCCATGTGTTTGCCACTCTTGCCAAGAGGAAATATTTTCTAACACCAGTGGAGGTCTGAATTTGTAGTTTATGGCTGTGTCCTCCGGTTTTACTGCAGATAGATGAAGTCAGCATTTTCTTATCAGGGCATTTTGAGCAATGAACGTCAGTATCCACTATGTATGTTGCTCCGGATTCTATAGACCTCTAGTTTTCTTCTGAATTCAAGGGGTTCTAGATTAAGTTGTTTTAATCTTTTAGTGTAGGATATATTTCCCAATCTCGGAATGATCTTGGTGGCTCACCTCTGAACTCTTTCTATGGCATCTGAGTTGTACTTTAGGTTAGGAGACCATATGCAGGAAGCAAACTCCAGGGGACGTACCAGAGACTTGTATAGCAGTAGGAAGTTCTCCTCATTGATGAATTTAAATGAGTGTCTTATGTAGCCGAGTGTTTTATTTGCTGTATTCTCTTTGTGTTGTATATGCGCAGTGAAGTTAAGTGAGTTGTCTATATAAATGCCAAGATCTTTCTCTACTGTAGTTTCCTTCAGTGTGTTGTGCTCCGTCATCTTTAATCATGGTGTAGTTCCTTTTTTTGTTGTTTCTACCTAGGTACATGACCTTGCCTTTGTCGGGATGAAATTTCATCTGTATAGATTTGGCCCACCATTGCAATTCTGCTTTAAATATATGAGATGTGCATAATTAGTGGGTCAGCTATATTATTGAATTATTATTGTGTGACACCTGTTGGTTTGACAAAATGAATAATCCGGTACGGTTCTGGAATCAAGGGTGTGCCTGGACTGAAGTAGAAGGGAATATAATATCATCATTGTTTGCTTATACCCTCATCTAGGGTGTGGCAGGGTTAGGTACATACAGGAAATTGTTAGTAAGACCCACTTCCAGCTTGCCAGGCCTGTCGAAGCTTCGTTCTGATTACGCCACCTGGTATTTGCCAATAATCACCCATCTAGGTACTGACCAGGCTCGATGTTGCTTAACCGGTGATCTTACGAGAACCAGTGTATCCAACATGATTTGGCCATAACCATAATAGTGCAGTTAATTCATTCCAAAATGTCCATACTGTTCACAGTCTTATTATAATTTAATGGTTTTTTTACAGCTTATACTTAATTTGTACAGCAATACCATAAGCGTACTACATCAAAACATAGACTAATCAAGGTATTCCTGTATATACATTTATTAAAATCAATCACTAAATCACTAGTAAGTCTACCCTGCAACTTAATAGAAAGAGAATTCTTCAGCTTCTAATGCTATTCCAATGTAATTTCCTTGTGTGCGTTAGAGGATGATTCCATGTTCCCTAGCTAACAGCTTCTTACTCTTTGAAGTTGAAACATTGGAGAGTAGTAGACAAGAGAGATAGACAGAGAGAGACATAGACCAAGAGAGAGTAGTAGACAAGAGCAGTTTCTATTCCACAAATCAAAGCCTTTTCTGTGGCTGAACTTTAGATGTTTTAAGAAATCAATTGAGTTTAACACATTCACAGTTGATTCTATTAATTCTTTACTGATGTTCAGTAGGCTAAGACATTACACGCATTATATATATATATATATACACATGTATACACACACAAACAAATAATATATATATATATATATACATACATATATACACACACACACACACACACACACACACACAAAGTGTTTTTAGTAAAAAATACAGGAACACCTTGATTAGTGCGGGTTTTGATGTAGTACAATTAAGGTATTGCTGTACAAATTAATATAAGTATAAGCTGAAAACAAAAACACATTAAATTATATAAGGCCCAATTTTACTACAAAGAATTTAAGAAACATTATTCAATGTTACTCGAGCGGAATTTTTTCTGAAAACGTTTTGAAGATGATAATAAATAAAATAATACTAATATGTATTGATTAATTATAATGAAAAATGTCCTTCAAGCGTGAACAACTCTTTGTAAAAATATTTTTGAAAATATAATAATAATAATATTGTCATCGTCGTCAATTTCTTTCTTTATTCAACAAAATCCTGTTTAGTTGTTAGTCCAGATATAACAACAAAGAAAACGTTGAGCAACATATAATAGTACCAGACTGTTTTGTGATCTTGAGCAAAAAAAAGAAAAAAATAGGTAGGTATATTATTAGGAAAAGTAAGATAGGAAACATTTTAGCCAATTGAAAGACTCTAAATTGTTTCTATAAAACCTTATAAAGGGCACTTAGCTTAAAAAGTACAGTGAAATAATAATGAAATCAGTGAAGCATAATACATTTATTGATGATGAATAAGATAAATAAAAACGGGTGGGATTTATGTGTTATGGCTTTTGTAAATGAAGCTATGAGCTTGTTAGAAACTTTCTGAAATCGTGTTATTGCACCTGTTTATATCACTGTATCTTAATTGCTTTTTACATTCAGACCAAATTTGAATAGGTTCAAAGTGTTCCTGAGAGAGAGAGAAAGAGAGAGAGAGAGAGAGGGCAAAGGAAGAGGAAGGTTTTTTTGATTTTTTATGTCACTCACACTATTCCTTTTTTTTAGATCAATTCTGGAGATAAAAAAATAGAAAGTACAAGAAAGAAAGAAAGCAGACTATACAGTGTTTATATTTAATGTATATACTTCATATCATCATCATCATCAGCCGTTATAAGTCCACTGC